>KZ651990.1:118747-133508 GCA_001010745.2 Gerris buenoi | reverse complement strand
GTGATAGGATGCGAGGAGGCTATGTGCCACACCAATTGGCAGTCTATTTTTTATTTTATTTTATTTATTTTTTTTTTATAAATTTGGTACTTTATAATTATAAGAGTTATTTCTCGGTCTAGTTCTGTTAATGTTGACTTCTCAGACTTGTGGAAAAATTAAAAGCTTAAATTTGGGACAAGGTATCAATAACGTCACAGGAAATTATTTTCCAGTGTAGCTTAGATGGTAGAGCGCTAGACTGGAAATTAAGAGGCCCGTGGTTCAAATCCTGGTGCTGGAGTCTATTTTTCTCTGTATGTTTCCCGTAGTTAAAAATAATTATATTTTGATTTAAATTAAAATTTAATCTTTCCATAGTATGATTACTACTAAAAATGTAAAAAAAAAAAAAAAATACTCAATTTCTATCTTGAATTGTTTTTATTTTTATTTACCTTTTAAAAGAGCAAATTTCATTGGCGCACCCTGTATAATACAAGAATATATTAATTGATTCTTGTACTGTATATTTCCTTGTAAAAGGAAATATATTTTCTGTGACTTAAGATTTAAGACTTTCTTTCTTTACTTTTGTCTGATCCTCAGTATCCTTAAATTCTATCTATAATACATTTTGATGGGGACACAGTGAGACAAATCTTCATATCTTAAAATTTGGTGCTTTTGGGGACTCTATTAACTAGTGTATCCTTGTATTTTAAATAAAATCCTGCATTTCTTAATAGGTTTAAATGTGATATGGTACTTTAATACGTAAACTCATCCTAGTAAATCTGAGCAGTTAAAGTTGGTCTGATTAGAATTTTAGAATTCCTAATTTTGAAAAAAATTAAAAGTATCATCCTAATATAGGAAATCTACATTCATTCATTTATTTATTTTATTTTTAACTCTTCCTTATACAATTTATTGTATAAAAGTAGGTACACAGGGTGACTGGCGATAAAGTTTGGAAAAGATATAGGGCGATAGTACACCTCATACGGAACAAAAATCATCATATATACAATAGGTCAAGTTAAAAAGTATTCATGACTTTACCCATTTATTTGGCCATATTTTGAGTAATAACCGATGGAAGTTGGAAAAATGATTGTAAATTCCAGAAAAATACGTACCATACAGCAATCTAAGGGGGATCTTAGTCCGGAAACGGCTTAATATCTCCGGTTATGATTGAGATATTAAGTTCCGGTTTGCGGGTATCTTTATCATTATTAAAAAATCCACTTTTCTGATGGGTAATAATTTTTCCGCACCATATTTGATACATCTTAGAAATTTTAAATTGGAACTCCCAAAAAAAAGTGATACAGCAACCAANTGAATCTACAATAGAATAATAAATAAGGTAAATAAAATTATATATAAATGAATTAATAAGAAAATAAAATAATAATAAATACAAACAATAAAGAGCCGACAAAGAGAAAAAAATAAAAATAAATCAAACCATTAACAATGTTGTTAACGACATTGATTTAACATTCTAATCTAAAGAGTTTAAGATTAAAATTACTGCAAAATGGGGGAATAAAACTAAGAAACAACCAAAAAGTCCAAACCATCAATAAATTCCAGAATATCAACCCTATAATCACAAGGTGGGTTTTTAGGCCACCTCAATGAAAGAAGATAAAATAGTTTGGAACTTTCAGTTCAAAAAAAAAAAAAAAAAAAAATGTTCAGAGTAAAGTCTTCCATGGATGTTTCTTAAAATTTAAAATTAGTTATTAAGGGGAATAGGAATACTGCGGTAGCGAGTCAAGGCTTTGGGAGTAGAGATAGAGTTATAATAGTTTGCCTCGAGACAATAGACTACTGCAAGGTCTGAGGCAAGTCCTGTTCTAGCTACCTTTGTGGCTGTAATTTGGGTTTAGGCATTTTAGCTAGGATAGCCTGGATCTCTTTCTTCTCATCGTATGTCTTCCACATCTCAAACAGCTGGAACAGGTACCTCACTATCTCCTGTATCCTCTCCAGGTCCACAGTCAACTCAGCAAACCAAGACTTCAAATCCTTCTGCAGGATTACACAGGCTACCTGAAGACAACCTGACAAACACAAAACACATCCATTAGGTTTGTTAAACAAAAACAAAATAATCCCCGAAAACTCAACCAAACTTCCATTATATGCAGTGGTGGTCAATAACCCTCACATCCCATCATCATAATATATAGTATATAGTCAAGGAGATAGCATGGATTAAAGTGACAAAATCAGGCTAGAATTTTGTGAGTTTATTTATTTGTTTCCTTTAACAATAGCTTTAAACTTCGTGGTTGACAAAGTTCATCTGCAGAATATAGCTTGGCCATAATCTGTTAAAAAAATAACAGATTGTTGAAGAGCGTAGGTACATATTCGGCTCATTTTGGTGGACAATGTGATTTTCATGATATTGTGATCCTGAGTGCAAAATTAGTTAGTAGGTCAAAAATCAAGTTGATATGAGTTTGCCACTTGAAAGGTTAGTTATTCAAAGACCAGGTCAGGATCTTACCAGGGAGCTACCATTTTCACATAAAGTATGACATTCAAATAATTTAACCCCTATTACCTGTATTTCATTGTTGTACAGAAAATTTAATAATGGAAATTAATGTCATTAATTTAAATTCACTTATTTACTAAACTTTTGCTGGTGTTCATTTTAATTTAGTTTTCCCTTTTTGGGTAATCCTTTAGTCTTATACAGTTTTTCTAGGATTTCAATTTATTCAGTCAGTAATTTTAAGGTCAATACCCTATGACCCTGACAATAGTGATCGCTATTAGTAAAAGTAAACTTCCTGTAAATTTTCAAGATTCCAACTCAAGTATCTCCAGAAAGTATTTTGCACAGAGATGGCTATAAGTAAATGACTGCTATTTTGGTTCAAATAGCCCCTTCTTTGCAGTCACTTCCAACATAGTGGTAAACTTAAGTGAAATTTCAAAATTAAAGCTCAATAGAACCTTAAGTGAGTCAAAAGTATTATGCATATGAAGAAACATTACCCAAGGCTATCATGTAGGGAGGATAAAGGAGGCAGACATCGGTCCTGAGGGAATCGTTGATAACTCTCCAACTAAGAGCAAGCAGTGGCTCCTGTAAATAACATTAAAACAATATTAGTTATCTAATCAAAATATATTACAACTAATAATAAAACTATAGGGGGCTGAGTGTTTAGCAAGGTCTCGCAACTCCTCCTGAAACCTAGGTCTAAAAACTGACGTTTCTGGAGAGTTTGAATACCAGAGAGATAAGAAATGTTTCACATATAAATATGAACTACATAGAGTAAATTCACATTACCCGCCTGTAATAACCTAATAATGTGTTAAATCACCATATAAAAGATACAAGACAATAAATAAAAATAATACTTTAATATTTTAATTTATTTTAATCTCATGCTAACTTCATCTCTAAAGGCTTCTAAAATACTGGTATATCTTTAACACAGTTTCATAATAGGTTAAAACCTCATAAAGGGAAATGTTTGGATAAGACTTTCAAAGATTCAAGAATTAAAGTCGAAGAAATAAACACTAAATGAGCAGATTAACCAAGTAGATTTATCTGAGACTAATTAATGTTCAGCTGACACATGACGCACACTTGCAGCTACAAACCCCTATCACAAGATAGACAGTGTAAGGAGGACTTTGATTGAATATCGTACCTCTTGACAGGCGTCCTGAATGATCTGCATAAGAGGTCGGTAAGGTTGGTAGACAATGAGGCAGCAGTCAAGATTCTCCAGCAAGTAGAACTCACACTCCAGTATGTGATTAGTCCTGTACGGGAACTCAGCCGTGTAGGCATAAGAAAACTTGTTCTTCACTAAAAAAAAAAATTAAATAAATAAATAAATATTTAAACGAGAAAAGCTATGCAAAGATCCTAACAGGGAAAACTTTAGCAGTAAAATTCAATATTCCTTAGTAGGATATAATTGGAATAAAAGAGAAGGAAGGGTTATAAAGTAAACATGGGCCGAGAGCCAGAGATAAAATGCTAAACAACAAAACAACCATGAATTGCTGGCAAATCAAACTGCTTAAAATGAAGGGTTTTGAAATCGAATGTAATTGGTATATCTTCTACACTGGACATCAGTGTTTTCTTAAGCCACACTAGAATTGAGGTATATTTTAATTAAACTATTCGTGCTAGCTAGATTTTGCCAGCCACAGTACTAATATACTTAATATGTATTTACTTAAATGTAATAATGACACATAAATAGATGAACTACATTTGAAATATTGCAGCAAATATGATGCACTATGTTTTGCAGCGTAAATGTGATTGAGGTGAGTAAATCAATTAAATTTCATAATATAAATGTATTTTATTAGTTATAATTATGATAGTTAAAGCCAAGTATGAGGTTATAAAATACGTTAAGCTAGAAGTAAGAAAGCCTTTGCTTCCCTGGGAGTAAATCCATTTTTCCAAAATTCTATTTGATCCTTGGATGCTTCAATCGGAAAAAATGAATGATGAGTTGTGACCACTAGTCTGCTTAACTTTTTGGGACTTATACGAACTTTTAGAAACCTTAATTTTGTGACTTTTTTTTGCGGTTTAACTTCTTTTGAGTGTTTTCTTCTTCTTCTTTGGCATTACAGCCCTTATAGGGCTCTGGTCTGTCCTGGGCTCACCTTCACCAGGAGGCCAATTCCGTACATTTTTTTTTTATATATATCCTCTGTGACATTGTATATAAAACACCTCTATATATCAAAGTGTTGTTATATAATGTAGTGAATCAGAAAAGTGATTCCAGTGCTGTATGTGGCTAAATACCAAACTACTGATTCACAGGGTTCTTTTTAGTGTCCTATTTGTAGTTATTTCAGTCAGAAAACAGACGTGGACGTGGCGTCACTTTGTTTTGGTTTTTAGCATTTGAAATATAAACACATAACCTGACGAATTATATCAAACAATTTTAAGTGGATATGTATCAAACCTTATATATCACCTTCTGCTTATATTATAATTACAGACAAAGTTATAGATTCACGTTGACAGGTTGCGCACGCATCTTCATAACAACTTTTTGATATATAACCACATGAAAAGGGAGGTTTCAAAGTTACAGAGTCGCCCCCCATGACTCTGATTTCCCCCAGGATGTCATCCAACCCCTAGCTCACCACAATCCTCCTCATGTCCAGCCATCTAGCTTGTAGTCCCCCTCTCCTCCTCGTTCTTCCCGGTTTTCAATCCATTGATCGATCAATCTTCTCGATTCCTTGATCGATCCCTCCCATCTATTCTCTTTTGGCCTACACACTAGCTTAAGCCAGCATATACGAACCACCTTAAACACACTTAACAAGTCTGAAAGTTTAACAATCTACATCTGCAGAAGTTATCCTCAACCAGCTGTATAGAATCCACTCACTGCGTGTTTCTCCAGGAAACCAACATAAGCTCTGTCTTCTGGAGGTTTATTTCCAGTCCTAGGTCGTCTGCTGTGTATCTCAAGATCTGGTATGTTCCCTTCAACTTCTCAAGCTTCGAGGTTACTGCACCAAGGTCATCTGTGAATGCAAGACACCTGAACCATTCTGTAATAAATAGTCCCTCCTGGATAGCTGCATGGCCTTTTCCAAGGTCAGATTGAAAAGGATCATAGAGATTGCCAAATGGCTACCTCTTCTGAGTGCGCACCTTCTAGCCTAAAATTTATCATTCCAACTAGAGGTCGACCAAGAAGTCATGAACACGGTAGAAACTGAAAGCTTAGCTTCGTTTAAAGTCGGAACTTCCGAGTATTGCCGAAGTCAGTATAGTCGGGTGCTATTCTAGTTGTCAAATCTCACGAATAACAACAGGAAGGTTTCCAATCTGTTAGGTTTCCTGTTTTGTTTGATTTTATACAGTACGAGTTCGAGTTGTAGTTGTAGACACAACTGTCTTAAACGATTTTCGTAAGATCCACAAATCCACGGGATTATGCAAATACGAAGGACGCTACAATTAACGGGGATGAAATAAAAAGTTTGATTAACTAAGTTAATCAAACTCAATGAGTTTGATTAACTTAGTTAATCAAACTCAAAAATAAAGAGGAATGATCAATAAATAATAATATAAAGATATTATCGTATAGTAGAAGTGATTTCTTATCAGGTACAGTGTTGCCTGTGGCAAAAAATATAGAAGTTAAAAAAATAAAATGATTAATAACCAAAGAAAAACACTGTGTTTTTTGACAGTGATATATTTTATTAAAAACTGACTGTACATGACGACACTAGCGCACTCCTCAGATTTCCATGACTTCTTGGTCGACCTCTAGTACCAATCAAAATAGCTTCCTGGTTTAGCATATTATCCATGGCTGTAATTTTATATGCACTATTTGCTTTACCTCTACCAGATTTCCACTGTAAATATAAATTGAAATTTTCAAATGAAAATGAGAAAAAGCATGAAAATGTTTAAACTTACCAACAGTCTGGCATGTTGAGATCAATCTGCTATTAGAGATGACACCAAATTCCTCAACTTTAGAAGCTAAGAAGATACAGGTGGGTGCAAGCAAGAGCGGATCTATACACTTGAGAGAATTCTTAGCGTAGAAACGCTTGAAGTAAACAGTTGCTGTAGCAATAACCTGCTGACGAAGTTTTAACTGTTCACCAAGTATCTGAAGAACTGTAACCCAACAATCAATATAATATGACATGTATTATAGAACATAATATGCAGTCTGCACTGGAAAACAGTTTTTAAAAAAATAATTAAAAAAGAATTTACTAAAAATTATTTTTCATAAATTAAGGTAAAAATCTGAAGCCAGATGCCAAAATATTGTTATTATTTTAGATGAAGTTGATCCCTTGAATTATTCAGTAACAATTTATTAATGGGTCCTTAGGGATTTAAAAAAATTCTATACACTCTTCTATGTCATCTCGCTATATTTCGACTCGAACTTGAGTCATTTTCGAGCACCTAGAAGCAATTCATTACAAAAAACAATCAAAATCTATTTCCTTGTAAACATAAACATTAATGTTCTTTCATACATCGTAATAGTGAAATAGGTTAATTGGAGAAAAACGATTCTTACCCTATTGAGCTGAACTTTAGTCTTTTGCTGTGCAAAATCGTCATTTTTTTAATTAAAAAATGGCAGAAATTTCGGTCATTTTTTAAAAAAATGATGATAAAAATGATGAAAAAGACTAAAGTTCAGCTCAATAGGGTAAGAATTGTTTTTCTCCAATTAACCTTTTTCACTATTACGATGTATGAAAGAACATTAATGTTTATGTTTACAAGGAAATAGATTTTGATTGTTTTTTTTAATGAATTGCTTCTAGGTGCTCGAAAATGACTCAAGTTCGAGTCGAAATATAGCCAGATGACATAGAAGAGTGTATAGATTTTTTTTAAATCCCTAAGGACCCATTAATAAATTGTTACATTGTTATTATTTTTGACAATGCTGAGTTATTTATTGTTCTGCCTTCATAGATTGTTTGATTAATATAAATCATGATTTAAGATGGGCAGCTTCAGAAACAAATTGCACTACAACATTGAAATTTAGCTTCCCTTTGTGATAAAAACAACTTTATAAACTTTTCAAGAAGAGGATACAACCTTTACTTCTCCTGATACCCTCTCTGGAATTCCAACTTTAGGCAAGTTGCAAGTAAGCTAACCACTCAGCTACTCTAGTCCCTCAAAAAGGTGGTGATTAGTAAAATGTAACTACAAGATTTATATGGTTTTTCGTCTCTACCTGCAGCTAGGGTATAGCATCTATAGTACGATCTAAAAAAATATTATTTTTATAGGAAAGTCAGAAAAACTGGAGTGGGGAGCCAGTGAGAGCTCAATATTTTGACATGTGGTATCCATCAATGTTTTGACATCTATCTAGAAGGTCAGGCCAACTCAATGAGAAGCAGACACACTGTAGCTGGTGGAGGAGTGTGGCACGTGGAACTCTCTTATAGGTTTCCGAACCTGAGCTTTCTAGTTCCTACCAAGCATTAGCCAATAAAACTATCCTAAAAACAAAACTATTTGTGAATGAAAACAGAAAAAAAACTGTAATGAAATACTTACAATTAGCAAAAAATATGAAGACTTTTTGGTATTCATCTTCCGTGAGGATACTGAGATCATATTGTCTCTCTCGAATCAAATCCTGCGAGTCTAGAACCCACTGCTGTCTGCAACACAAATATAAAAATTTCACAACAGGTAGGGGTACAATAAAATCCAGGTAGTGATGCTCTAACTTTTATTCTTGATTTCTTTAATAACCAGAATTACAAGCCATTCCTAGCGTTAGAAGGCATAAGAATCTATAAACTATACCAGGGAAAATGTTATACAAAAAGACAATAAAAGCAGAAATCCTGATAATTTAAAAAGTGATCCAAAATGTAGAGTTAAAATGAATCTCCTGTATTCCCCTCAGGGTATGATTTTTCTGAAAATGTATGCCAAATTTCATCAAAATTGCCCCAGTTGGTTTAGACTCCAAGCATCTGCATAGACTAACTTAGTTAGACGAATTTTAGTTGATTCAAGAGATCTCAAAACATATAAATCTTTCACTTTGTACAACAATGTACATGAGAAACTATTAAGGTTTCCGGCAAGTATATCACACATAATGTTAGTAAAACACTAAACTGAGTACTAAACAGTTTTTTTTTTTTTTTTTAAATTATTAACTAAATTTATTTTTTCCCCCCCCCCCCCCAACCCGGTGGTGGCAGGAGCACTATTTACACCATTGTGACTGACTGTTGATTGCCAAATACATTATCAATATTATCTAGTTTAGTTTGAGTCTCTTCAATTTTGTTTACTCATACCAAGATTTACTCTTTGACTTTGCCAGGACTTTAGTTATGGTCCCTTCAATCTTGTTTAATGTCACCGAGAGTGTACAGTATGCACGTTACGATTTATGACTTTTGACACTCAGTTTGGCCAACCTAAATGAGGGGAAAACTAAAGCCACTAGGCGTGTGGAAGGAGTGGGGCCAGTGACATTTTTGTTTGCCTAGTTGGCTCGACTTCAAGAATACAAAATTCTGACCTCTCATTGGCTCCCCATCCTAGTTTTTCAGATTTTCCCGTGCTGTCAAAAGTCACAAATCATAATGTGCTAACTGCAGTTTGAGTTTCTTTAATCTTGCTTACTCTCACCAAGAGTTTAGTTTGTCTTCTAGATTTTGCTAGGAGTTTAGTTTGTCTCTTTAATCTTGTTTATTCTATGTTTCCATGTGTTAAAAAAAAATTGAATCCTGATTTGGGATTTAACAAGTTTTGGGAGTTTCCAAGAGTGGTAATAATCCATATTCAATAAAAAATAAAAAAAAAACTATTTCTTGGTTAATTTTGTTAAAGGTTATAAATTATTTTTTAACCTTCACCTTTTATAACCATGATTTTTATTACGTATTTTGACAGATTTGACTACAGTTTCTACAGAAATATGCTAGGTTTGCTCACACCGACGCTCTGCGCATGTCAGGATCGAGTTCAGGTGTATCCATGCAACTAGGATCCAGATATGATCCCAGAATTTAGTGAATTGTACCGGGATCGGGATTGTACTTAATCCGTTTTGAATCTAGGTTTCCATGGACACTTGGGATCTAAAAACTGTATTCTACCCGTATTCAATCCGTATTTAGACATCATGGAAAAGTAGTATTACTCTCAACAAGCCAGATACAGGCTTAGCCTAACCCTCCAAATTTTTTATAGCAAATTATTAGGCTTGAATATCTAAATTTAAATTCAATTTTTATAAGTTTTTGGTACTATTCATACAACGGAACGGAACGAAAATAGTAATTATAATTTGATTTAAATTAAAATTGAAATAGCAAACTGTGTACCTAATGTGAAATGGATCATTTTTTTTTCCAGTGGATTATATTTTACCCGGTAAATTCGGATTGTACGTGCGCCCACTTTAAGGTTAGGTGATAAAATCCCGCATATTAAATTAAAAACCTTAATTTTGTGTACCCTTGAATCTTGAATTTTCAATAGCCGCTCCGCATCTTTTCGCGGTGCTCTGCTCTTTTTTTGAAGAAAAACAACCCTCCTGTATATAAACTAGGTAGAGGTAAAACTCGAAGAAATTTCGAGGGCACGTACAATCCGAATTACCCTTCTACTTCCCTCTTCGTTTTATCCTTATTTTTACTGTCCATTTTTAAATCAAAATCACAAAACACTGAATACTACAACAAACCGTATAATGTATAATCTATAAAAATCACAAGAAACGAAGATTTAAAAACAAGAAAAGGGGGAATTACGATTTATAGAAAATAGAATCTTCCAATTTCGGCTTTCAAAAACAATCAGCCAACCAGCAAAGACATCTCTTTCAAAAACTATCACAATTCTTATCAGTCGTCAATGACAATGACAGCCCATATATTATAATTTAGCTCATTTGTTTGCTATATTTAAAAAATATACGTATATTATAATTATAAAGTAAATATTAAAGAAATCGGTCGATGTCGGGACATATTTGAGTCCCGCCGGGACTTGAAATATGAGCGGGACAAACTCGTCAATATCGGGACTGTCCCGCTCAAATCGGGACGTCTGGCAACCCTAGTTATAACAGGTGAAGGTTATTTTTTGAAGCTTTTTTTTAATTTCGTATTACAGTAATGGAACAACTAGAGTTAGTGCGTTGACAGCGCGGGAAAAAATAGCAAATGGGGGGACGAGCCAATGAGAGCTTGAGATTTTCCCGGACAAAAGGTCGGGCCAACTAGGCAAAGATAAATGTCTCTAGTGGAGGGGAGAGGCCATCTGGATAAACGCTGCCCCACCCCTATCCACAGACCTAGTGGCTTTATTTTTTCCCCCAGAGAGGTTGGCCAATCTGTGTGTCACTCAATTTCCCGCGCTGTCAACGCACTAACTCTAGTCGTTCCATTACTGTAAATACGGATTTAATACCCCTCTTGGAAACTCTTAAGTTAAATCCCAAATCAGGATTCAATCCTTTTATTTACACATGGAAACGTAGTAATTGTAAGCCTCTTTTACTTAGCCAGCAGTTTAGTTTGATTCCTGGTTGACCATCTACTATCTACCCTCTTAAGTAACTACTCTGTAAGTACATGTAGGATGAGTTTAACAGATTACAACATAGCATGACAGTAGAGACTTAAAATATAATGCTAGTCTTTTTATCATAACGGTAGTACATTTTTCAAGAGAGAGCATTGCTACAGAATGTAAACAAAAGAGCGAGATAGGGCTTTATAACAGATACTGAATTGTAAGAGGAAGCGACAATAAAATCATGAAAATCGATCATCGGCTAACGCAAAAAAAGGACAATCCATGTTAATGAACGAAACAGGACACATTTTCAATAACGATAAACTGAATTCGTGGAAATTGCAGTAAAAATCGGCGATATTTTACAAAACGAACCTAAACCTCTTTCCCTGGCTTGATAAAAAAATTACTCTATAAACAAATCATTCGTATTTACTTCAGTTTTGAGATCGACCAAACAAGTGAACAAATTGTATTATAAGTAAAAAATTGAACAATAAACTTACTGATGAGAACTCTGCCAGAAATTTCCAGCCATGTTTACATATTATCCCTCCTCGGGGACAAACAAGAGCAGTATTTAAAAATCTTTAAATAACGATTATAAAAGATTAAATCAAATTGATAGAATTAAGACACTAATAAAATAGATAAATTAAGTCAGTTATGAATGTGAAAAACAAAACAACGGTTTTGAACTTCGGTTCGGAAGCAATTTGTTTCGAAGTCGATTCACCTATAAACAATATTAAATCCAGTTTCATTCTACATGGATAGAAGTAATGTTATGCGGGTTAAAGGATGAAATTTATTTTTAGTGTTAAAGAAAAAAGTCCTAAATTAATGCTTATTTGTAAATAATAAGTTGTAAACATGATGATAATAATAATATTATAGACTCGGTCTCAGTTTTCGTCTAGTTATCTGTGAACAAAGCCTAGTAATTCTTGATATAATGCTTGACGTTTGTGATCACGGAAACTCTTTTTCCACTTCTACGCCACCCAAATAAAATAAACACGAATAAATAGTTCTTTGATAATCACAAACGTTTTCTTTTCAACTTCCCCAATGTCACCAAAATATGAAATAATAGCTGGAACATCGGTGAACGGAAACAAACAATCATCCGATTCCGATTTGGTTATTTACGTGTGGTTGTCGGTTATCGTCGATTGTTTACAAAATGAAATAATCGTATTTGCAAACGTTCGCGAAATGATGTGTAATGCTCGCTTGGTATGTGTCTCTGTATGTGTATAAAAACCCAACTTTAGAAGAGAAGAAGAAATTTCAAAATTTTGATTTGTAAATCTTTATTTAGTTTTATTTAAAGGCGCAGGAGATTTTTTTTGAGGTTAGGACTGTTAAAAGTGTGTTTTTCAGTGTTTTCCAGCCGCGTGCCACGTGCCACGGTATGCAGTGAGGCCTCGGAAAAGTGAACACATACGACCATGTTTCAGGCTAATTTGGCTGGGATTAGTGTGCCATGATATATAATGTTATTATCATTATTATGTCAACCTTTTAATTATTTCGGCCTTCAAGATTTCGTTCTTATCTTTTCCCACTGAATTTATCGATATAATTTCATTATTTTTACTTTATCTAATTCAATTTATGTACTGATTTTAATGCCATTGAACTTGTTTTCGACCCTACTTTGGATGGCGGTGGCGACCAGAGGGTTGGGAGACGCAGTTCTTGATGAGGACTTGAGACTTTTAGAGACCCTCGCCACGCTCTTCCTTCACCATACCTTGGGAGTTAAGAGATGCACAATTCACTAACCTCCTTGCGGAGTGACTCACATCGATCAAAGCTAAGACCAGATATAATGACCTAATTTTAAGTCAAACTGCAGGACTATATTTTGAACACATAAGTTTCACCGAATCTTCTAATAATCACTAGATATCTCGAAAACTTTTAATTCTAGAATCTCGAATCTTGCTTTAATCATGTTGACCCCTGCTAAGAAAGGATGTTTTTGGTGGGTCATTTTTTTTTTTTAAGATGGCGACAAATTTCTATATATTCCTACAATTGCTATATCTCAAATATTTGGCCTAGAGCCTTGAAATTTGGAAAAAGCCAAATCTTATGACCAAGATGTCTTGTAAAAGATTTTTTTTTAATCTGCTAATTAATTTTAAGATGGCGACCACATATTTAGGTACATATTAAAAAGTTAACGTGGGTATGTGTGTGTTCTTTCATTTTTTGAAGTATCTGAACCAAATTTGTCATCTTCCTGGTAACAATACTGGTGTAGTTTCATTCCCTACTACTCACTCATTTTCAAAATGGTGGCCATTTATGAGAAACTTTTAAGGCCAAATTCCTCCTAATCACCTATTAATTAATATTTTGCGAAAACTATTAATTCTGGAATCATAAATTTTGATCAAAACTTGCTTTAATGATGTAGACCTCCACTATGAAATTATATTTTGATTAATCTTGAATCAAAATATACTTAATTTACTCGGTGGCCATTTAATTTTGCTAAATCTAATGTTTAATAAGCTAAAATTTAATGTTTGCTAAATCTCCCAAACATTATTTAATCTAGGACCTTGAAATTTGTAAATAAGTTATTTCTTATGACATAAACATTTATTGAAAAAAGATGTCGTAATAGCTCATAATGGTGGCCGGTGGCCATATACGTCTGTATTATAAACAAAAAAAAAATAATAAAAAATAACCCACCTATGCTTTATTAAATTTTGGTGACTGTAAGACGCTAGAATTACTTAATAAGCGTTAGGAAGTTTTATTTGAGGATATACACGTTTGCTAACCTTTTAATTCAAGCTCGTTATTGAAGTTCCTTGATATGTTTTACAAGAACTTATTAACGCGAGATATACACATATTTTTATCCTATACATATTTTACAATGAGGTTCAAATAAAAAACTGCCGTAAACTACCCATTTATTAATATAATTATTAGTATAATCGAAGGAAAATGATATATTATTCGGTTTATTCCAGTTTTCAGTCTGCAAAGATATTTCCCTTTTTATTCTTCCTTTTGACATCTAGATGTAAGTTAAAGAGATAGAAAAGGTCATTTATGATTTTTAATTTTTGTAAATAAGCAAGTACATGCAAACTTAGATTTCCTTAAAACTATGTATGTATTTGCTATCGAAAGAATAAAAAACACATGGCATTTGTTTGTAGAATTTGAAAATACCTTTCTTTTACCTTAAAAACTAACCGAGTTATTGCCACTATATTGTTATTATATTATATCATACTGCAGCCGTAATTTACTAGTTATTATTAATAGTGATAATTATTAATTAGTTTCGCCATCTACTCTATGCTCGCGACCTTTTAAAAATAAAATTATTACCATTCATAAAAATCTTGTGTCAGCGAAAACCGTTAATTTCCAAAACGTCTGGAAAAGTAATAAATATTATTGTCCCAGTGCAAGTTATGTATTTATTGGATCGAAGTTCCTTATGCAGGGGTGCCCACGAGGGGGGTATAACGGCGCACAGTGCGCCGTTGAAATTTTTGGGGGGGGGCATGTGATCATTAATAGGAGCAACACGTTTGTTTATTCTATGAAACTTCTATCTTATCTAGTTAACAAATAAACAATATACTATATACATATAAACTGTGGCGATCCTAGGGGGGGCAGAGGGGG
>KZ651990.1:100258-117406 GCA_001010745.2 Gerris buenoi | reverse complement strand
AGCTGGATCTGGGGGGCGGGATTGCGCCATAGGCCTTGGGGGGGATGGGCACCCCTGCCTTATGGTACGTTCTGGAGCCCGGGAGTGAATCCGAAAAAAAACGACCGTCATAAAATCACCGTCACAAAACAAAACCAAGAGTCAAGAAATCTACCAATGTCGATAACTTGAGTAAAAGATGACCAAGTTAAGTGAAATTTGGTACTTGGTACACATGTTTTACCAAATGCCCAGGCTGAGTTCGTTTGACAACGTTATCCGCACAAGCGGTCACGCGCAACGCTAACGTAAACTTAAGCTTCAAATTTAAAATTGGTAGGAAAAAAATCTAACTTCAACTCTTTAATGAGACAAATAACTATTTTAAATAATTTGTTTTTAGTAAAACGAACACCGACACTGCTATGAAGTAATAAAGATTGCATAATTTATTAAAGCGGACCTAAACGTTTAAAATAAAGAACAACAACAATGTTTTCCGATATCTTACGTTCTGACGAAACGATTTTGATAAAACTTCTTACTCATTGCCATTTCCTAAAGTACAATTGAAACAGGCATGTAAAATTTCCAACTAATACAAGCAGACGTTTTTGAGTTAGGGAAGACATATTTAATAATAGTAGGCCGACCTACCCGGCCTAGGGAAAACAGTCCTATTTCCTACCAACTACAAACATACACTTTAACTGTAAACCCAACATGATTAACTTTTTTCTCAATATTCGATACATATTTATTTTAAGCTTCCTTTAATGATACAAATAATAATTTGGTCTATTTTCTAACTCCGCCATGTATAAGTAGATAGCAACGTATAAGTACTTATAAGTATGATTTTATCCCTTATATATAATTTATACTTAATGAAAAATGTAAGGAACTTCGTTCTAACCGGGTGTCCCGAGACACCAAACATATTTTATAACTATGTACGTTGTTTTTTTTTGTCGTGTCGATAAAATAGATTTGTAAAGTAATTTTAGTTTTACGTATATTAGTCGAATTTAATTATTGTTTTGTTTATTTAGAAAATTAAAAAAATCACTTTTAACCTCGTTTACTTTAATCTAGGAGTAAAATGGAAGAGAGAGAGAGAAAAAAAATTGGTCTTGACTAATCTGGAGTCGAAGTAAATGACCTTTTTTTTTAGTCTCTGCAGAGCTCTTGCTCCAAGTTGTTAAATGAGCCCCAAAATCCTCCATCGTTATCAGCTCCTATCAATACTTTAAGTTTTATCGGCTCTTTGGTCTTAGAACTCGGCTGTACATCGAATTTTAAAAGCAGTTTGGCCAACATTAGTTTAGTAATTATAAGAGCCATCCTTTGAGCTGAAATTAAAAATATCATATTAGCAAATTATAAACAGTGAATTCAATATATATAGAACTAATAAAGTAAAAAAAATAAAATAAATAAATAATAACAAAATAATAATAGGAATGTAGTCCAAAGTTTAAAATAGGAGGAAATTAGGCTACTTTATACAGCCTCACTTGATTTGTTGCAACCCCCCAACTTGTATCGTCCTACAGACCATTCTACCATTGTTTTAGGGCAGGTTTTATGCGCAGGCGCTTACTAAGTCCTGTTATGAAATCATTGCCATGTTGAAACAGCTTTGTGATTCTTTCGTACCATAAAAACATTTAGCATTTAGCAGCTTTCGTAGCTTTAAAACCATTCACTTTTGAATATCATTCCTTCATTGTTGTATTCGACAAAATATTCAACCTGTTTTTAAAAATATTTGCGCATGGTGTGATAACTTGAGTAAATTGAGGTGTGCTTATTTCTTTTAACCAATAACCAATGCTCAGGAAAAAAACCTTGTTAACTTTTTTCTTAGGTAGCGTTCACGTGCAACGTGCAACACTTGCGCGAACGAGAGCTCCAATTTAAAATAAGGATTTTAGAACAGGGACAGATTCTACATTTATCTATTCAATGAGACATTTTTTTTAATGATTTTGTTTCGCCTTTACTGCATACTTAGCTAACTAGGAGGTATTTACTGTTAGATACTCTAACATGTTAGATATAGGAGCGTCTGCGTCTATGGAGGTCTTCTTACAGGAAAAACATAAATTATCTCTCCACTCATGAGTGTCATGTCGATCTCCGACATGAAATGGACTCGTCTCTCACTAATCGGCACTGATGATGGCCTTATGAAGACTGAAAGCTGCTTTGTTAAGTAGACCAGTTTTTATTTATGTGGAGAGACAATTTATGTATCCCTTTTAGTATTCTAAGAAGTATTTACAGTAGAAATGCTAACAGAACCTACTCTTGGAATGAAAGATAATAGATTCTCAATCTTGAGCCTTGAGCTTACAAAGAAAACTCCACACAACAATATCGTACAAAAGTAATACTGTAAACATACCAATACATATTCTTGGTCCGTCTCCAAAAGGCATATAGGTTCCTGGTCTGATATTCTCCTTACTAAGAAATCTATCTGGATTGAATTCTTCTGGATTTGTCCAATATTTATTATCAATTTGAAGTGATTTGGCTGGAAGCAGAACTCCTATTCCTTTCTCAATTTTATTTCCTGAGAAAATTTACGGTTAGAAATATGTGTCAGCTTTTTCTAAAATTGAAAAGAAAAGACATCCCAGCTGTCTTTTCCCCGCTCAATTTATAGATTTAATGGCATTGATTACTTGTTAAATAGATTGAAAATAAATTAAATAGATTGAAAGTAATAGTTAATTAACGTAATGTAACAAAGTGTAAAGTAACAGCTTTTTATAGGCCGAGCACGATCAGTTTAAGTTCACACGTGCCTATAAAATTTAGATATACACATGTCGTGCTACTTACTGTTTACTTTACTTTATGTACGCTCCAGAGTTAATGCAAAACCACACATTTGTAAACTGCAGTATGATTGGTTTAATTTGATTTCAAATTAAACCAATTCAATCTCAATGGACATCCGCTTAAACAACATTTCTATTTAAAGTTACTTTATCGCAATACTGCGAAATGTTTGTGGTGTGATAACAGACTGCGTTTGCGCATTACTTTGCAATGTATGAGATAACCTTCACTATCATGTAAACAATAATTTTAAAAGTAAGAAAATAGTGTAATAATGTTTGTGTTGTATAGGGACCGTAGGTAACAATTGTATTGTTTTCTAGACTTACCGTCACTAAGAGTATAAGTCTTGTTACATTCTCTTAACAATACAAATGCAGGTGGGTACAACCTTAAGGTCTCTGAAACAGAAATAAACAAGGACATTTAATCCCTAGTTATTATACTAATTATTTTAGTGTTTTTTTTTTTGTTTTTTTTTATTACTATTATTTTTTTCATGTTACCTACTACGTTTGATTAGTTATTTTGTCTGCACGTTTATATAATTGTTTTTTTGTTCAATCATCCACCATATTGGCCTCCATCTTAAAAATATTAAGTGTGAAATTTCCAAAAACCATACAGTCCTCACAAATGATGAGATGCACCTGTGTGTCGAATTTCGTGTAGATTGGTCAATTTTTGCGCCAGATATCGTGATTGTCTATTTATGAATTAATTAGGTTTCTGTTAATGAATAACTCACTACGCTTTTACGTAGTGTAAATATTCGTGACATTCCTTACCATCAATACAAGCATCCAAAAATTTCATATCTCTAAGCGCTTGATAATCAATTCCACCATGTCTATTTCTGGCTTGTTTGATTTCTTCCCTCACTCTCGTCTGTATTCCAGGATGTTTGCCCAACATGTACGTTAGAATAGCAACTAAAAACGCTGTGTTCTCAAATCCACCAATCAAGAAGACAAATACCTGAGCCATCAATAACTCATCAGTGAATTCTGGAACAGTACACACACAATTTTAAGTAATTAAAAATTTAATTCTATTTTGAGATTTTGATAGATATATAGGTTTTTGAGGTCCCATGAATATATATATATATATATATTTTAATTGGCTTTTGTGTAGTAATGTGTAGCAAATTTGTGTAGTTTGTGCAGACGCACGGAGCTTTAATACTGCCCGATTTTGATGAAAGTAATATAAATGTTAAATTGCTAAGTATATATGTATTCTAGTGCTAGAATTAGACTAGGGACGATAAACCAATTGTTGCAAGAAAGCAGTTAGGCTAATTGTAATATCCACGTGTAGTCTCTTCTTCACATTAGACACCGTTTACCACCGAGACCGAAGTGAATACGGTAATACGGTGTGATTGATGAGGCATGTAAATCAAAGCTAATACGCATGGGATCAAACCCGAGAACTTAACCCTATGTCCTAGCCATCTTGAATTGTTCTCACATTTAAGCCCCTCAATTATGTTTTAAATTCTTGAAAATTGGTTGGGACCGATATTTTATCTAGTCAAACCTAATGATAATTAGTACACAAATAAGTAAAAACACACTGGTGTTATTTCTCCTAATTCAAATATTGTAAGAACGAAATCCGTTTCAGACATCGGAAAACATTTTCACATCTCGTGTTAAACATATCTTAAAAATTACTCGTCTGATTTTTATCGAATTTTTAAACAATTGGCCCATTGTTAGTCCCATATATATATTTCAACCTTCTACCACTTGCGCATACACAAACCTGTATCTTTAAAAGTAATCGTCCGATTTTTATGAAATTTGGATGGTTTCTTTAAAGTTTTTCACAAAACTTCCAATATTGATATACGTTTAGAAAGAAGCATCACTATGTTCTTCTACTTTCCTACTATTCTTTTCTACTAATTTGATTCCTTACCAGGTCTTACCTTGTTAATATATTTCTATTCCAATGTTCACCGCCTAGTTATCCTGGACTTGCCTCATCCTTTCTTTCCCAGGGTGTTCCATTCAACCTTCAATCGCCCCTTTTGCTTTGATATCATCGGGTCTCCTCTGTGTGTGACCCACCTATCTCCATTTTTTCTACCTGATTTCCAGTATGATATAGGGTTCAAGTCAGTCCACCGTTAGATTTAAATATGTCCTTCTCTCATGAGTGCGAGTATTTTGCTTGTACAGAGCAGACATTTGTTAATTTGAACATTGAATTACACTTCGAATGTGGTTTGATAACTATATATTCTTCGAAGGGCGTCTTCTCAACCATAACCAAAGCAGTGGTGGATATTGGGGTATGCAAAAGAAAAAGGAATTAGGTTGCAGGTTGGTCAGCCTTTGCAAACAAGAAAATATTTAGCAGCTGCGGTAGCTATTAATAGCTCTAACCACTTGTTAAGGACTGTTAATAAATAACCTCACCTAATTTTGTAGATGTAGGCTCATTCTGCATATTTTCAATATTATCCTTTTCATCCTGTTCCAGATCCTTGACATCAAGCTCAACACTTCCTTTCTCCTTGAGCTCAAGAAGAAGTTGGATAAAGTCATTTCTTTTCACTCTAGTCTTCTTTCTCATCTCAAGCGATTGTTTTGTCAGTGACAAAAAGAAATTTTCGGCTTGAGGCCAGAAAACTTTCATTTTTAATGGTTTAGCGAGTGATGGCAGGAGTAGAAGAAATGATATTTTTAGTGTCTACAAAGAAAAGAGAAAAGAAACATCTATGAATGGAAAATCAGTAGAATTAAACCTTAATTTTCAAAGTGACACGTAAGAGGAGAGGAGATTTTGTCATTTCAAATATTAACTCTCCAAGTACAATTAGGGCCCAAAGACCCAGCATCACTTCATTTCTTCTGTGTATATGACATCTTGCCCGTTCACTGCTTATGCACTAGTACCAGTACCTGTCCCTTGAGTTGTACTCTAGGCCGTTATTATATACGTTTATTTTAGCCACTCTTTGTGTTTTTGTGTTCCTACTAATACGGCTTATATAAATCTTAGAACCACCATTGTGTATTCGGATAGAAAGGCTATAGCAAGAAGCCACTTATCTCATCTAGATAGTATCGTCTCTGGGGCTAAATCCTCATGATTTTTATCTTCACGGCACAAATGTTTTAAGATATTCTTGCCCATCATTATGATGGGGGTCAAAAACCGAAGGGGATCGCTTGCCTAAAGAGTATTTAGAGTGACAGGTTGCGTACTGACCTGATAGGGACTCTAAATTGACACTCGTTCTTTTTTACACTCCATCCCACTCCTAAAGCTCTTTCCATAGGATACCATGGATATCGAAATCCTTGAGGCCGGTGGCTCGCTCTTCCAAGTCAATATTCTTAACCACCTTCTGACTTGATGAGAAAAGCTTGTGGTAACGGAAACTCTTCTTACCGCATAAAGCTTTGAAGGTGGCTATCATAGTAACAACTTCTTCTTCAGTCTCCACAGAATCACATATTTTGTTCATTTAAAAGTTCCGATCTATATGACTCTTACAGCTTTAATTGAAAATTCCTCTCCTTAATCCTTCGCAGTTCTGCTGAAGGCGTAATTGACACACTACGTAGCTGACTCTAACCTAGGTGGCGTACAGCCACCTAGGTTAGAGGAAATTTAACATTATAAAAACTAATGGATGAAATAGTAATCTTCTAGTCAGGTAGATATAGATGCATTTTTAATTATGTATTATGTTATAAAATATAACGACTGTATAAGAGTTACTAACAATAAATATGGTTTTCAGCCTGAAGATGACCCAAAGAGGGGTCGAAATACCGCAAAAGTGAGCTTCTAATTTTTTCCTTTAGACCCTACTTACCAATAAGAATCGTTTAATAAGGAAACAACCCAAACTACTTATTATTAGACATAATAGCTAATCTTAAATGAACTTGAAGAATAATAAATTACTTACAATATTACTAATAATTTTTAAAAATATTTAATTTATTAAAATAACTGGTGGTAACCAACTTACTCGTGGCATGTGCCACTTATAATTTTACTATCGCATAATGCTCGTTCGTTAAACCTATCTTTTGTTCGTATTAATTTATTTCCCTTTTTTAAGGTGGTCCTTTGGGTTATAATTTCTATAACATTATTCATTCATTTTTTCGGTAATATTTTTTCTTAGATCCTCTTATAAGTTTTAAGCCTAGGAACTTAACAATTATTTTATGAAAAGAATATAGAGCGATCATGTCGTAAAACCGTAATTGTTGTAAAGCGTTAGCGTAGGGTTGTCGTACATTTTTTAAATCCTTTATATTAACTTCACTTTTGTGCCTGGGTGCCTGGGGGACTGGGTGCCTGGCGTCAATATCTTTGGAAGGCTAGTTAACCCCCTTCTACTTATTCAATCGAGCTGAAATTTGGCACATAGACACTCTAGCGATACAAAAACATTTTAACAAATTAATTAATTAATTAAATTTTATTAATTAATTAAATTCATTTTTTTTTTTAAATAAATAATTATCTTTTTCAAAATGAATGGGATAGTTAAATTTAAAAGTAATAAAATTAAATAAAAATTTAATTAATTTGTGGGTGTACAAAATCTTTAGAGTTAACTCTCTTCCAGTCATCCAATCGAGCTGAATCTTGGCATATCGACTCTCTACCGATACAAAATCATTGTAAAAAATTTAATAATTGATTAAATGTTACTAATTAATTTATTTTAAATTAATAATTATTTAAAATTGAAATAAATGAATACCAATATAGATATAGAGATATATATATCCCTTCAGAACTAAAATGCAAAAATATAAAGGATTTGTAATAAAAACTTGGTTTTTATGGGCTGGTATTATTTATATATTTAAACGGAAATGTATTAATTCCATAATAAATCAATATGATTTTAATTCATAAGCGCAATAAAATACTCTTATGGTCTAATTTACCCTAAACTTATGGCTGCCCTGTACACTGAAGGGTAATGGCACACAGTCTCCCAAACAGTGAATACGCTGAGAGCCGTCTTCCGAGTGTGGACTAGCGAAGCGAGTAGAGGGTAGAGCCTCCTAGCAGTGGCGGCGGTAAGATATTGGGGGCCTTCCGCAAACTTTTAGTGGGGGCCCTCTATTTCCCTTTCAAGAGCCCCTAGGGGCCCCCGTGCCGCGGGCCCTGCGGGCCCGTTATCGCCGCCACTGCCTCCTAGAAATTAATAATCAAGTTTTTACTTACTGATAAGGAACCAGGAGAACCGACATATTCCATTACTTTTCTGAACTCACACTCCGGGTCTTTAATGCTTTCTGGATCGATACCGAATGCTGTTGTGGCTGAAAATAAATTAAGAATTCAAGTAACTTTTAAATAAAATAAAGTGGTCACCTATCAAGTGACAAAGTAACATCAACTTGATTTTTGGTCTGTTAACTAATTTTGTACTCAGGATATTGAAAATCACATTGTCCAAAATAAACTTGACAAGGCCGCTCTCTACCTATGCCTATTGCCAAAGCAGAAGTTAACCGACCACATATTTTTAATAGGCACCAAAAGATTAACTTATACACAAATTCTAGCTTGATGTTAGTGAGACATAAATGGCTATGAACAGCACGTCACCCAGAGTGAAACGGGCCAGGCCCCTATACACGATCAAAAATTTTGCGCAAAACCTTATGTCGGGCAAATTTAGGCCATACATGTCAAACATCAAGTAGCCCCATAAACGGGCAAAATGTTTGTGCAAACATGATGTTTCCGCAAAATGTTTGATCGTGTATGAGGGACTTTAGACATTCAAACATGTATTTTCTAGATGATCGTAATGCTTCCGCGTGGTACCTTCGGCAATAGGTAGACGGTAAGAGGTGGCAAAAATGTCAAATAATATTCTAATAACGTGAAATATTCCCTTACCAATGACAGAGAGTGAATATTTTTTGAAGAGTTCTTTAAGATTGGTATCCTTCTTAAGACTTGGATCCTGATTCATCTCCTGAATAAGTTTATCAGCACACTCCTCCATTATTGGCATCATTCCTCTCAGCTTACCTGATGTGAATGTTGGCACCAACTTGTGTCTTTAAAATAAAAAAAGAACCTGATAAAAAACAGTATATTATAGGATATAAGGATTAAGGAGGAACCTAAGAAAATTTCGCTTCTTTACCTATGGTTTAAAATTAATTGGTCAGTAAAATCTTTCATTAAAGAAATAGTAAGGGACTTCCCACAATTGCTATTATTATTTCCGTAAAAACATTGTTTCTTTCTCATATACAATCTGTCTGAGAGTAGGTGCTCACATCCTTCTGAGATTCAAACCTTTAACAGATATAATGAAGTTAAACAAGTTAAGGTAGTTAATAAGAAACACCATTACTGTTCAAATTATCAATATGTATATTATTACAAATTACAAAAAAATACGGACCGATTTCGAATAATCAGTCATCGTCAGTTTGTTACAAATCTAGCTTTGTATATATATTATGAAGTTGCGAGTACAGACTATTATGGGAAGGGTTTTGGGAGGGCAGTTTGGGGTATATCGACAAAAAAGGAATTATCTTGTTGAGAAGCATAGGTGTGTGGCATTATCAAGGTAGTCTGTGAGAGGTGGTTAGAAATCATTTATCTGTGAAAACGTCACATTCCTAATAATCTACTTCAAAAAGGAAATAAACATTATTTTTCAACTCCCTTATTTCGGCTATGATTTTTTGGATTTTCTAATTAAAGACCTTTAAAGCGAAGTATAACATTCCATGCTGACTAAAACCTTTGTTTTAGTCCTCCGCCATATTTTCCGCCATCTTAAAAATATTGAGTAGAATTAAATCAAACTAGACGACGCAGTTGTTAAAACTGAGATGAATCTGTAACTGAATTTCGTTAGACAAACTACAAACTAACACACTTTTAAATTTCCGTCTCTGAAATATAGAACTCACTCCATTTTGTTTTTATAGTGGTATTTATATTATTAGTAAATAAAATTGATTACCTTAATGTTCGCCATTCGTCCCCTCTTAAGTTAAAGAGATGTCTTGCAAGAGGATTCGTTTTAAAATCAATATCAAATCCGTGATCTTGAAAATATGAGAAATCTTTGATTAAAATCCTTTCTGCAAGCGACGGATCAGTGATAAGAATTACTGGTTTGAACGGAGTTTGAAAGAATCCAACATAAGGACTGTCGATATCTCTACTTCTTTCGTACATTTCCAATGGGAAATCGTTAAATGAATTGAAAGAAAGCGTTTTAATTAAATCTGACCATGTTGGCGCAATGTAAGGTAATCCTCTATCAATAAAGTAACTGAAATTTTTTTTTAACATGACGAAGATCAGCACAATGATGCAGGCAACCAGCATACCAAATAGATTCTCCAATGGAGACATCTACAAAAAAATAAAATAAATAATGAAATAAAGGAAATATAGAAAATAATATCTAAGACAATCAAAATGAAATTACTTAGGAAATTCAAACGGTTTAAGTAATTAATTGTTTAAGTAAGTATGATTGATAATAAATTGGTCAGACGTACTCAAACAAACCTTTTTCATTTACATAGAAAATAAATAACGAATTTAAATACTGTAATTGATAATTCAATTAAATGATTATTAAACAAATTTAAATTGTTAAAAACATACATACATTATGTACATTGCTTGAGGAAGAAAATATATTTTTAGAAACGTTAGTAAATCCAAAACATTGTTTTTACACGTTTTTTATTAGCTCCAATTATCAGGGACAAATCTTTTAATAAATATTTAACCCACTTCCCGACAACCTAGAAAGCTGTAACTTACTCTGATTATATACTAAAGGTTGACCAAGAAGTCATGGAAAGTTTTAGAAGAAAATAATCGGTCCGATTCAGCTCAGAAAAACTTTCTCATAATGTTTAACATTATATAAATTCCATAATATCTCATTAAATGTTCTCAAAAAACTTAAACAAGTGTTCAACAGGTGGTTGTTTATTTTTTGTTTAGTTAATTGGGGGTAGCGGCCCCAAATTTGGAGCTAAAATTAATTTAAAATCGGCCCAGAAGTTTAGGCTTCACTCTTCTGCACAGACGAAAGTGACGGCAGAGACATTGATTAAAAACCCTCTTTTTTGGAATCAAAATGTGTAAATATATTAAAAGTGAATTTTCGCGCGCATCACAATACTTTCTCTTTATATGAGAAAGTAAAAAGTATTAAAAATTTAGCATTATACGCGAGATTTTACAGTATATTTAATGGTCCACTTACGTTATATTAATTATTCTTCTGTATTAAGTATAAGTTGTTATAAACATCTTATAATACATCTTATAATACTTTATACATATAAAGTAATAAATAAATAATAATAACATTTAAGCACTATGAAATTTCATTAAATCTATTAAATGAACTAAAAAATGTCGAAATTATGTTTGATTAATGACATAAAGATCTACTAAAAAAAGGAAAATTATATTTATGTTAATTTGTTATTGAAAATGTTTATTTGTAATAACATTAATAACAGTCAGTTTCATTAGTTTTAGCGAATAAAAGTAACCCTAATTTATATGCTAAAGAATTTCCTCTTCTATTGATCAACACTGACTGAGCCTTACGAATAGTAAGGGTGTGACTTCCCCCACTACCAAGTCAAATATAGCCAATTGAGTATAGTTGAGTCGTAACATGACCAACGAGTTTTCTATTGCACTATTTCTCTAATTTTTATATTGATTCTCAGGGCCAGTTTTCTGCTTGGACTGTTTCAATCTTTGTTATCAAAATTTAAATGTGTCTTGACATTGACATTTCAACAACAATCTTATATTTATCTTCTTTCTTTTGCCCGTCTACTACACCGTCCATAAATTTTAAGTGGGTTAATGTAGATAATATTAGTGTTGTGGTGAATTCTAAACTCGCATATTAAAGATGGACAGCGTCTATACACAAAAACAGCTTTAATGTAGACAATGAAAGACATATTACAATTTAATCTCATTGTACTTATTCTTAGTCTAAAGGGGCCCACACACTTACAGTTTAACTGAAGATAATGATTTGACAGTTCACGGAGCTTGGCCACACACTTGTCAGTTTTTCTTAAGGGGCCCACACACTTACAGTTTAACTGAAGATAATGATCTGACAGTCCACGGACCTTGGCCACACACTTGTCAGTTTCCTTAAGATGACGGACTGCAGTCGGAGGTGAACTGTAGGTGTGTGGAGGGTTGAGGCCAAGATCGGATGGAACGAGAGACGACAGTCCGTGGACTGTCAGGCCACGGACTGTCAAAACAAAATCGTCTTTATTTTGTTTATTTCCCTCCGTCGGACTGCAGTTAAAAATCGTCAGATCTCGGCCTGCAGGTGCTCATCGCACAGTGTGTGGCGCATACAGGCACAGATCTGTAGTTCTTTACGATTGCCTGCAGGCGGTGCACTGTTAATGTGTGGTGGTCTGAGATTTTGGCTTTACGATAATCGTAAAAGATAACGGCCTGCAGTTAAACTGTAAGTGTGTGGGCCCCTTTAAGATGACGGACTGCAGTCGGAGGTGAATTGTAGGTGTGTGGAGGGTTAAGGCGAGGATCGGATGGAACAAGAGACGACAGTCCGTGGACTGTCAGGCCTGTGCCTCTAGGACAAAGTCACCCTCCACTATCAGTCGGCCTGCAGTCGTGTAGAGTGAATCGTCTTTATTTTGTTTATTCCCCTCCGTCGGACTGCAGTTAAAAATCGTCAGATCTCGGCCCGCTGGCGCTCATCGCACAGTGTATGGTGCATACAGGCACAGATCTGTAGTTCTTTACGATTGCCTGCAGGCGGTGGACTGTTAATGTGCCCCTTAAGTATAGAAATAGATGGCGAATTAACTTTGCGTCAAGGCAGCGCTCCTAGCGGATTTATTTCATAACCTAGTAATGAGTGACCTTAGAGTGAAGAGAACGAACTGTTTTTTTTTTTTTTTTTTTTTTACTTTTTTTTCTTTTTTTGTATTCAAACAAGCGCAGGCTTTAGTCTTTCAGTCTCATTACATGAAAGAGGAGTGTATTAGTTTGTCTGAAACATTTGAAACACGTATTTTTTTTGTTTAAATAATGATAAAATTATCATTTGCAATTAATAATTATTCTTAAACTATTTCTCAAAAAGTATTTATTAATTAAAACATTGGACTAATTGATACACAGTAAGTCTATATTCTTAAATCATACATAACTCTGTTATTATCTAAAAATGACGTACATCAATTGTGTAGCTTAAGTTTGATATTGATTCAGATTAATTAAGCCACAACAACTGGTACCGCCCGTGCTACATTTACCAAAATATAATTTGGTACACTTTCCAACAGAAGCACTAACACTAAGCATTTAAAAATGTGAAATGAAATCGAAAAAACTGTGAAGAATATACCTTCGTTATAAATATGAATAACAAAAGTATATTCTCCTCGTTATGAAGTACAATTTTTCCCAACCCCGCCTGATATATGAAAGTAAAAAAAAAAACAACAATTTTTGGAGTGTTTTTAAAATCACAGCCGCCCCCTCCCCCCCAAAAAAATCAATATTTATAAATTTTTTACCCCCCTCAAAAATTTAAAATATATATTTTATTTATGTAACGACAATTGTGCAAATCATTTTTTTAACTTCTCTATAATTCTCCAACGTTGTAACTATTAATGGTCAAAAATGTATAATTTATTGTTACGAATCTAGTATTGAATTTGATGTTTATTTGCAGATGTCGTTTTTAAGTGATAACATACTGAGTATTCTGTTGGCGTGCATTATCTTACTGATATACGTAAAAGTGAAGAAGACGTTCAGTTATTTTACTGATAGAGGATTGACACAAGTGAATCAATCATGGATAGATCTGCTGAAAACTTTGACTCCTAGTTCATTTAATAACTTGTGCAATGACATGTACGAAAGAACAAGAGGAGACGACGTTCCTTACATCGGTTTTTTCCAGTCTCTTATCAAGCCGACAATTCTTGTACGTGATCCTTCACTGTGTGAGAGGATCCTCATCAAGGACTTCTCCTCCTTCCAAGATCATGGGCTAGACTTCAGTGTTGAAACGAATCCACTAGCAGGACATCTGTTTAATATGAAAGGAGATGAATGGAGGACTTTAAGGTAAATAATACTTAATCACTCTGCGATGTTAAAATTACGCTCTCAAATAACGCTCTATATTCTTCTTTACTCCGGGCAACTGACCGGGAACGCTATTCTTTAATCGTCGTCAGGTCATCAGCCTGAAAGCCTCCATTTACCTCCCGACTCCACCACAATCCCTATCTGGCACTTCTTAAGATTTTTACTCCCCTTATAATTATAAAAAAACCAGAGGAGAGTAACAATCTAAAGAAGGTGTGCGGAATGTTCTTCTTTACCACCTCTAAACGATTCAAACCACCTGTCAAATAGAACTGCTTTAATAAATAGCAACAAGCAACGACTGGAATTCATTCGCAGATAATTCTCTACTTTCTATCCCTTGCAATTGTTTAAACTTTGTAAAAAAAAATGTTTTTAATTATGGTTGTCTAATTTAAGGCATAAATTGGTACCAACATTCACATCAGGTAAGCTGAGAGGAATGGTACCAATAATGGAGGAGAGTGCTGATAAACTTATTCAGGATATGAACAAGGATCCTAGTCTTAAGAAGGATGTTAATCTGAAGACACTTTTTAAAAAATATTCACTCTCTGTCATCGGTAAATATGTACTTCATAATATTTATAACTAAATGATTTACATGGTTCCCAAATAATTATGGTGTTCGTGCTATGGGGTTCTTCATGCGTTTCCTTTAAGGATTTTTTGGGGTATATTTCGACTTATAAATGCTACAAAAAATGCAATATTTATAAATGTTGACATATATTTGTAATCTACTCATCACTAGCATTTACTTGATACCCACTCATAATTTTTTTTTAAAGAAGTTTTGTCTAATTGTGCATGTGCGCACACAAATTTACAGTTTTTTTAAAAATGGGATTGTCCCCTCATTATTTTTGTTGCACCAAAATTAGGTATTAGCATGATTTTTTTTGTAATTTCAGGATTAGCTGTTATAGGGTGGTTGGAGGAGGGACTTTTTTGAGTGAAACTTGGGTGCTAAAAACGAAATATTGGCGGTAAAAAGCACAATACTCATCAAATGATGAATATAGAACTTACTCTTCAGTAGCTTTCATTTGATACCCCTCTCGAAAATTAAAAAAATTGAGCATAGCACATTTTTGTGCATTGCGCATTTTAAATGTTTAACTTCTTTATATTTTTCCTATGTGTGGGTCAAAAGGTTTCGCCAGTATTTCAAAATTCAACCCTCTCTAGTGTGAACAGTTCAGAAATGATCCAAACGACGGACGGAAAGACTAATGTGTCTCGGCATAAGAGTTTCTAGCATGATCTACAAAACCCCAATAATGTGGGTTCGATACTCAAAGAAAACAAAGACAAGTTTCACACACACACACCATCTCTTATATAATTTTTTTGTATTGAAACATACAAAAACAAAACGTCCCCGTAGATCAAAAACAGTGTACAATATGAGACTCTCGCTTTTACTAAGGACAAAAAGGCCACAAATCAAAGTTTTTGTTCGTATTAATTTAAAATAAGAATCTTTATAAGCGAAATAATTTAATCAAGATAGAAATGACCCGAGAAAAGGCCAAAATATCGCAGAAAAGAGGCTGACCCAAGTAATCAAGATGTTATAATATTTTAGGAAGGTTAAATAAATGTGGATTTAAATTATAAGTATATAGATTCTTTGCAAAATAAAAATATAAAAAATACACTAATTTGTGATAACACCACAAATTATTAAATAATTATACACCAGGTATTATCAAATAATTATATTTTAATTGTTTAACTTTTACCACTAATAACCGATAACCAAACTTTTAAAGAATTTATCACGCAAAATATGTCTTATAAATTTCAACTGTATTATCTCATGTAAAAAATTTTCAAAAGTATTATTATAAATATTATATTTTGTATGAAATAAAAAAATTAGACTATCTTTAGTATGAAATCTGTGGGCCACTTTTGATTAACCATCTACGTATATATTTTTCTGATATGATAACGTTTAAAGATATAGGTGCTAATATAAAAAAGTTTGTGTGCATGTTTAAGACAAGCAGTGCGCACGGGGAAATTTATATGGGACCAACATGGCTAATTATGACCTATCATCCATGCTTCGATTATATCGGATGTGATTTTTTTAAGGTATGGTGTTTCGCAAAAAACCCGATAGTCCGATAGACAGTTACGAGGCCATATCCTGCTCTATTTTGAGCTTTAATCCAGGCGCACATTAAGACGGTGGTGACGCAGGGCAAGGCAGCACCGTTTTTCAACCTCAAAAATTTAGAGTTGGTTTAGATTTTGACGCCAGATCTGCTATCGTCGGGTAGGACACCTTTGGTATAGTACTGCCCTGCCCTGCTCGTTGTTTCAATTCGTGCGTGGTTTCTTAATACATATTTGTGGTTGAAAAAACTGTGCTGGCCTGCCATGCGTCACCTACGTCTCAAGGTACGCCCGGACTTATGCTTTGCTTGTCTAGCGGTTTATTTATTTATTTTAATTTTTTATTTTCAGCTAGCACTGCTTTTGGTATTGACCCGGAAAGTGTAAAAGATCCAAACTGTCAATTTGTCAAGGTTTTACAACAAATTCTTACTCCAAGTATTTGGACTGTAAGTTGTGGTCTTTATTATATTGCAATTATTTATGCAATAAACTAATTATTGAACGAGCGCAGTGAGTTCTTTATTTCAGAGACTTGGGATTTGAAAAGTTTGTGTGTTTGTTTGTGTGTTTGTGTGTTTGTTTGTGTGTTTGTTTGTCTAACGATAACTGGAGTAAAAATTGACCAATTTCAACGAATTTTGGCACAAAGATACATCCCAGCATTTTTGACAACTGCATAGTTTTTGGAAATTTCACACTAAATATTTTCAAGATGGCGGACAACTAAAAAAAATAGTTTTAGTGAGCATAATGTGTTATACATCATTTTAAAGGCCTTTAAGAGGAGGAAAATAATATGTGACTACTAAAATTTCGCACTTGATATTTTCACGATGGCGGCCAATATGGTGGACGACTAAACAAAAAGGTTGTAGTCAGTATGACATGTTATACATCAATTTAAAGGTCTTAAAGTGTAGGAAAGGAATATCTAAGTATTAAAAAGTTTCCACATAATATTTTCAAGATGGCGGCCAATATGGTGGACTATTAAAAAAAAAA
>KZ651990.1:60663-93550 GCA_001010745.2 Gerris buenoi | reverse complement strand
GGGGGGGGGGGGGGGGGGGGGGGGGGGGGGGGGGGGGGGGGCACGTGCCCCCTGTGCCCCCCCTGGATACGCCACTGCTGTGTACTCAAACTGTTCATGATCTATTTAGTTCTCTAGTCAAAACTTACCTAGTTCAAATGTATCATTAATTTTTGGCCGATAGGAAAGATGATCGATAAAGGTGTATCGATTCAGCTTCCAGGTAAATCACTTCAGCGTGATAGTAAATACTGGACGGATCCTGATGAATTTAAACCTGAACGATTCCTGAACGGAGGAAGTATTATTCCAGGATCTTATATGCCTTTTGGTGACGGACCGAGGATATGCATTGGTAAGATAACAGCTTCTTATAATTTCATTATTTTTACTTTTCTTTATTTACACCCGCTTTCAACCGCAAGATGGTCATTCATAAACATATGGAGTTAACTGGAACTAGGAGTCAGCGTATATACTGGTGCCCATTAGCTCCTTACAATTGCGTTCGTTGTTTGGGGTTAGATTCCCAACTCTCAACTCCAACAACACCACACCTTGGTCCTCAGTGCAATGAACATCACTATATAAAATGAGTAGGTGATCTTGTATAGTGGCGACTAACTGGTTGCATATGACATGTGTGGAATCATACAGCTAAAGAAGCGACACATTAACCCCCTAGTCATCCATTAAACGTGTAGGTGTTGTACCAGCCCGTTAGCAGGCCTAGAGCCTAGGCCCCTCTACAGGTTCTTTCGCCACCAGTGCTTTAACTTGTATGGGGAAGACAAGAGTGAAAACTGATTCAGATTCCTAAAACAGGCACATGTTATGTCGGCTTGAGTAAAACAGGGAATGGCCGAGTTAGAGGCAGATAAATTGACGCGTAGGTAAGTTTTCGTAAACATAAGATTTGTCTTTAGAGCCTTTAGAGTAGAGTTAATTTGTTTATTATTATAGAAAGTGTTGATTTGAATTTTCAATATACAATAGCTACCAGGAAACATTTTTCGGGGTAAATTTACATATTCTTGCATGTATAACGTATCATAATGAGTAAAACTATTTTTTTAGTCATCCGCTGCACTAACTTATTAAGTGCAAAAATTTTTAAAAATTACATAATGTGCCGAATTTCGTTTAAATCGATCATCTTTTATAAGCCAGTTATCGCTAGAAGAACTCACTAATCTTAAGTCTCTTTAATGAAGAACTCACTTACCCTCGTTTAAAATAGTTAATATACATATATGTCTTACAAAAATTATGTCTGTTTCAGCTCAAAGGATGGCACTGCTAGTAACTAAACTCATGTTGGCTAAACTAGTTCTGAACTACGAACTTCTTCCAAGTCCTAAGACTAAGGAACCTATAAACCTTGTGATACTGTTCGGGGCTGATAACGAGGGAGGATTTTATGGCACTTTTAAAGATTTAAACAGATGATCAGCATTACGAGCAAGGATTTTTTAGCATATAGATTCAAACAGCTGATGACACAGTTGCTGATTAGACATTTGTTCAGCATTTTTTAAATAACGCAATAAATATAAACTTACTTACTGTTATTTTAACTTACATCATTTTCAAACACCCTAAATTTCACTTGTTATAATAAATGTTTTCTTTAAGTTACTGTATTTATTTGTAGAATTATTAAAAGCGGTAGAACCAAAAATAATGTTTCAATGCTATTTATCTAAATACCTACCATCTAGGAGGGCCAGCGCACACGGAGCTAAACTAATGAATCGGAACTGGTTTGTGATTAAAATTACTAACTGATTTCTAACTAATAAGTGATCATTTCAGTACACGAGGTCTACTTAAAAGGGATCGATATCCGTCGATATAATATGTGTGTTTTGGATGGTCATCACAGTTGTGTCATGTGAAAATCACCCTTCAAAGGAAGGGTCTATTTTCGAAAACTCATAAGTAGGAGATTTTTGCCTCTTGGATACTTGATCTTGGGATACATCGTATATATAGATCGCACCATTACCTAAAAATGGTCAACTGAATTTCTTAAAATTTCAAGTTAAGGTGTGAGTCAAGGTATGAGTGTGTTTTTATTTTTGTTAGATGAGTCAGCGGCTGAGTAATAGAAGCGTTTGGTGGCCTTGTCAAGGACAATATAAGTATACAGATACAGTAGTGAAATTAAAACTACATCAGACCGCGGTGTGAGAAGGTCTGCTTCAAACCAATCAGAATCAAGTAATCTTGCGAGATATTATGTGTTGCCTACAGAAAATGATTTCATAAGTTTCTTAGCTTTAGAGGAGCTTAATTAAACAAATATAAAAAATCCGTGGTGCAATAACCCTTTAATACAAGTAAAATAGGTTTTTGCACTTGCACACGGCTTTAGTGAGTCTTTAGGTGTATATAAACCAAATTGGGTTTGGGTACTGTACAAATTGTTGACACTTTCACCATCAAGTAGTTTTAATTACTGAATTTTCCCACCTTTTTTTTTTTTTTTTTTTTTTTTTTTTTTTTTTTTTTTTTTTTTTTTTTTTTGTAGAATATCTCAAGGAACCAAGATCTAATTTTCTACCCTTGAGGGTAAGAGGTGGTAGGGGTCTGTAAATGTGTTGTATAAAGGAGCCCACAAGTTTAGGGGTGCGGAATAAGGAGCTAGGAGAGACAATGACCTATGTAAAGTGGTCAGTAAGGAACATAAAAAAAAAACATAAACTAGGAAATTAAACAAATGAGACATGGTTATAAGGTCAACATTATTTAATAATTCATTTTTTAAGTTTTTGGTAGTATTCATACTACGGAGAGTTTAAATGTTATATTAAATCAAGTTATAATTAATATTAACCATGGGAAATAGACAGAGAAAACCAGACTTCGGCACCTGGGCTCGAACCACGCTCTAACCAACTAAGCTATACCGGAGAACGATTTTCCTTTGTCTATAACGATATCTAATCCCGAATTAAGCTTTAAATTTTCTCTGTCTATTTTCCATTGTTAATAATAATTATAACTTGATTTAATTTAATCATTATTGTTGGAAATTACTATGGTGGCAGTTGGTCACCTTGATTGTCAACATGTTTATTTTATAAAGTGTCACTCTGTGTCACTTCACACTTCAGATCAAGACTTTGTACAAATAATATAGTTCTGTTAATATACATCCAAGTGTTGAATAGTCCATACTAGTTATAGTTATAACTTTCCAATAGGTTATGGGAGCCCAGAAACGGCACGAAAACCCCGGTAAAACGGCCTTATGAAGTTTACGTAAAAAAATCGTAAGTTGTATTTTTATTTATATTAAGTAAAAACAAATAAAATAAAACTTTTATAAAAATGAACAACAATTACCGCATTGAACCTCTCAAGCGCGATAATTATTACGACACTTGGAAGCTACAAGCTCAAGCCATTCTAACACGGCAAAGTCTGTGGAAGTACGTGTCAGGAGCTACTCCTAAACCCTCAAAAGAAGAGGAAATATCGGCATGGGAAGAAAAGGATCTCAACGCCAAGGCTGAGCTAATACTTATTATTTCGCCGTCGGAACTTAAGCAGATAAAACACTGTCAAACGTCGAAAGATGTGTGGGACACCCTTTCGAAAATATATCGTAGTAAAGGGCCTGCCCGTAAGGCTACACTTCTAAAGCATTTAATAATGCACAAAATGAGTGAATCGGACGACGTCAGGAATCACCTCAACGACCTAACAGACACCGTCGACAAGTTAGCAGAGATGGACATCGCAATCCACACAGATCTACTCAGCATAATGATGCTTTACTCTCTCCCAGATTCATACGACAATTTCAGAGTCGCGATTGAATCAAGAGACGAGTTACCGTCCCCCGAAAATCTCAAAATAAAAATTATTGAAGAACACGAAGCCAGAAACAAGGGCAATGTGTCAAATCCAGAAGGTGCATTTTTTAACAAAAACAAAAATACAATGTGTCAAAATGCATGCTGTCAACGGAACCAACGTCAAAATTGGTCAAATCAAAACAAAAAACAAAATAACAAATTTGAAAGACGTCAAAATCAAGATCGCGATTATGACACTTGTCAAAACGAAAATACTCATGTCAAATCGAAAAATAATCCAAAATTTAAAAATAAAAATGATCGAAACTGTCAAGATAAAAAGAAAAATAGTGGAACATATACATATAACATTGAAGAATGTTTATATTCGAATAAACAAATAAATAAAAATAAAAATTTTTGGTGTTTAGATAGCGGTAGCACATCGCACATGTGTTCCGATATAACCACATTTGAACAATTAAATGAAAAAATATCTGGACAATTAAAACTAGCATCCAAAGACAGTTCGGCACAAATTAAAGGATCAGGACATGTTAATTCGAAGCTATAGACCCGAGAGACAGCAACGGAACAACAACCCTTCTGAATACTCTACTAGTACCAAATTTAACGACTAATCTTATATCGGTGGGGAAAATGACTGAAAAAGGACTCATAGTTACATTCACTAAAAACTTCGCCGTAGCTAAAGAGAGAAATGGTCAGGTAATACTAAGAGCACGGAAATCTAAAAATGGTCTTTATTACGTCGAAGAAACCAATCTCAAAAATAAAGTTTGTGAAAACAACCATGGATCTTGCTTTACATCACAAACCAACATTGAAATATGGCACAAAAAACTTGGTCATCTTAATGAAGCTGACATGAAACTGGCAAAAAGGAAAGAAAAATTAAACGGACTTGACTTCAATACTACTGAAAATCTTGAAGACTGTGAAGTCTGTATTCAAGGAAAATTTTCCAGATTACCATTCCCTAAAAGAGAGAAATCTGATGCAACAGATGTTTTACACACAGTCTGCTCAGATGTCTGTGGCCCATTCCAGACTAAATCCCCTGCTGGATAGAGATGGAGATACTTTGTAACTTTTATCGACGAATTCTCACGTTACACCAGAGTATACTCCCTAAAACATAAAAATGAAGTTTTGACAAAATTTAAAGAATATCAACATGAAGTTGAGAATTCAACTGGAAAACGGATAAAAAAGCTTCAAACCGATAACGGAAAAGGTGAATACTGCAACTACGAGTTTGATCAACACCTCAAAAAATGTGGAATTACCAGAAGATTATCCGCTCCGTACACTCCACAACAAAATGGCTTGGCAGAACGGAAAAATAGAACCCTCATTGAAAAGGCATGATGCTTATTACTCGAAGGGAAGCTTCCAGCGATGTTTTGGGCTGAAGCAATTCATACTGCCAACTATCTAATAAATAGATCGCCATCAAGAAGCCTGAACGGTGCCACACCATTCGAAAGGTGGACTGGAAGAAAACCATCAGCACGACATTTTCAAATATTTGGAGCTAAAACGTTTGTACTTAAAAAGGGGCCGAAAAAATAAAAATTTGCTGCAAAAACAGAAACAGGGATATTTGTCGGTTATTCAGAAAATTCAAAAGCATACCGAATTTGGATGCCTAATCTAAAAAATACGATAATCAGCAGAGACGTAAGAGTTTTAAATAAAATTAATCATCAATACATGTCCGGAAATCACAAAGATATACTCTTCAAAATAAATTCAACAAACGACGAAAAAGACAATTATGTAACAGTTCCTCTGTTGAAGATCAAAATCATCACGAACCTGAAGATGACGTTGACCAAGACCAAGACGATCCTGAAGAACTAGATGAACAAATTATTCCACAAAATAACAGACCACAGCGAGACAAAAGACCACCCATTTGGACCAAAGACTATGACATGAGCTGCATCGGAGAAACTGACTTATCAGACGAGAAAAACCCTGACGAATGGCATGACGCAATCAAATCGGAAATACGCTCACACATTAAAAATGGAACTTGGAAAATAGTAGAAAAGAAACCAAGCGGAAACGAAGTCAACCATCGCATGATACTTAAAAATAAATACAACTCTGATGGAACCCTAGAGAGGAAAAAAGCTCGTCTCGTAGCTTGCGGATATTCACAACAGAAAAACGTCGACTTTACTGAAACATTCGCACCGGTGGCAAAACTTAGCACAATTAGACTTTTACTCGCGATGGCCATAGAGGAAAACATGACAGTTCACCAACTAGACGTAACCACCGCCTACCTAAACGGAGACATTGACGCAGAAATTCATATGAAAAAACCAGCCTACCTTGACAAATTCGTTCAGGAAATCGTTGTTGAAGAATCTGACAGTCAAGACCCTACTCTATTCCAAAAAGCTAAGGAAATGCTCGAAAACCTTAGAAAGGGGGAGAAACCAAAAACATGCTTAATTAAAAAGGCACTTTATGGACTAAAACAAGCTGGGCGTCAGTGGTACAAAAAACTTGACGAAAAACTTAAAGAAATCGGCTTTAAAGCATCATCAGCAGACCCCTGCATGTACGTCTGTTCGTCAGGGGGGGCCAAGACACTGATAGCGGTATACGTCGACGACCTCATCATTGCGACAACAAACGGCGCAGAAATGGAGAAGACGAAGCAAACTCTCAAAAATCTTTTCGACATGCGTGATCTGGGAAAACTCACTTTCTGCCTGGGGATAGAGTTTGAACAGAAATCTGATTGCATAACGATGAACCAAAATAAATACATAAATGAAATTCTAAGACAATTTAACATGGAAAATTGTAAGAAAGCGTCAACACCAATGGAAGCAAAACTAAATTTGACAAAGCCAGAACGACCGACTGAAAACTTACCGTACCAAAATTTGATTGGAAAATTAATGTATCTTTCTGTTTCGACCCGACCTGACATTTCATTTGCAGTGAGCTATCTAAGCCAATTCAACTCTTGCCATGACAATGAACATTGGACAGCAGCAAAACGAGTACTTAGATACCTCAAAGGGACGAAGGACTTGTGTTTAACTTACAGAAAGACAGGACAACCACTTGTCGGTCTGGCGGACGCTGACTGGGCTTCATGCAAAATCGACCGCAGATCCTACACAGGCTACGTTTTTATCTACGCTGGAGGACCCATTAGTTGGGAATCAAGAAAACAGCGAACTGTGGCACTGTCAACTGCGGAAGCGGAATATATGGCCATAACTGAAGCCACCAAAGAGGCCATACACCTAAAACAACTCGCTCGAGATATGGGACTTCAACTGACAACAGTTACTATCTACAATGACAACCAGGCTGCGCAGAATCTCGCTATCAATCCAGTCATCAGTTCGAAGTCAAAACATATCGGCGTTAAAGAACATTTTATTCGGGAAGCTGTTTCCAGAGATGAAGTAAAACTGGAGTACAAGCCGACTGAAGAGATGGAGGCTGACATCCTCACCAAGTCTCTCAACGGTGCCAAACATGCTAGCATCAGGGAAAGACTTGGTATTACCCAACCACCACGCTCGTGAGGGGGAGTGTTGGAAATCACTATGGTGGCAGTTGGTCACCTTGATTGTCAACATGTTTATTTTATAAAGTGTCACTCTGTGTCACTTCACACTTCAGATCAAGACTTTGTACAAATAATATAGTTCTGTTAATATACATCCAAGTGTTGAATAGTCCATACTAGTTATAGTTATAACTTTCCAATAATTATTTAATAATAAAGAGCCTCTATTTGCTATACTCTTAGATTGTCATTCTAAGGTTTAATTCTACGTTATTATCTAACGTTGTTATCTTGCACTGTAATCCTGCGTTGTTATCCTCGTAATTATCTTATGTTGTTATATTTCAACAACGTTCTTTTTCTCGTAATTATCCTACATTGTTATCCTACGTTTTAATCTTATGTTATTATTTGCGAATTTTCGAAGAATATTAAGCTATTAGCTAATATAATATATTAGCTAATATGATAAAAGTGTACATAACAACAATTGCTGTACTCTTAAAGAGCTTTCCAACGACATGCATCTTGCAGGGTGAATACTATTTTGACTTATATACCCCGTACCCGTGTGTACCAAAAACATTGTTTTTTCTTCACCCATCTTAATTCTAAACCCAAAATTTCCTATATTATCATAAGCCAATATTACGCAGATTTCTTTGAAAATTCGCTCATTGAGTCATGGTGCATGACTGGACTTTCTTACTTTGTTATCTTGCACTGTAATCCTACGTTGTTATCTTGCACTGTAATCCTACGTTGTTATCTTGCACTGTAATCCTACGCTGTTATCTTGCACTGTAATCCTACCATGTTATCCCCGTAATTATTTTACGTTGTTATCTTGCACTGTAATCCTACGTTACTGTCTTGCTTTTTTTCCTACATTATTATTCAATGTTGTTTATCTAAATTGAAAAAGGAGATTTGGAGTAGGAGTAGGGATTGAATTGAATTTAACGGAGGTCTCAACACGATTTAGTTTTAGTTAACCCCAGTTGAAACTGACAACACCCCAGTTTAGAACATTATATTCTGATATAACATGAAATATTTACCCTTAATATCAATCTAACGTTTATTTTAGCATTATAAAGTTTCATTAGATATAATAAAATATTTTATTGCTTGTGCAAAATAAGGAATAGTTCATATACTGGAATAATAAAATGTAAGTAAAAATAATATATATTTATTTATACTTAAGATTTATTTTTACTTTATCTTTATTTATTTAATTAACTGGTCCAACCTACTAAAAATTAAATAATCGTTAGAGAGTAACGAAATATTTTAAATTTAAAATTTCTGGGGAAAAATGAATAAAATAAATTTCTTATACATTTTTTTATGTTAATTAAATCCATTTCAATCTTATTAAATATCCTCTTTCAATCTTTTCAGTGGTGTTTTAAATATATTAAATTTTGACATGCATTTATGTTTGTAGTAAATGGATCATATTCACCAAATTTGTTCGAAATCGGTTCTGTTATTTAGGCTTCTGGAACTTCTAAGGTTATCGAAAGTATCTCAAGCATCGTTTCAGATATCAGGGAATATTTTTGGGTGTCCTGTCTCTCTATCCACCATATTTTAAAATATAAGTATATGGTGTCGCGGGACACCCGGTAGGAACGAACTTCCTTACGTTTTTCATTAAATATAAATTATGAAATCGCACTGCTAAGTTTTACGATACTATAACTACTTATACATGGCGATGGAGGAGTTAGAAAAGAGACAAAGTTAAAAGTAACTAACTACCTATTTGTACTTAGCAGAGTTAAGACAAAATTAAAACAAAAGCATATATGTATCATTAAAGCGAGTGTCTTACAATAAATATTCTATTGTATATTGAGAAAAAAGTTTATCATCATGAGTTTTTAGTTAGAATAGATTCTTGTAGTGACGGAACACGACTGTTCCCTCAGACTCCACCGGCATATTAATCATTCCATTTAAAATATATCTCTTCCCCACTCAAATACTTATGCTTGTATCAGCAGTTTCTGCTTGAAATTGTACATGCGTTCAATGCGTTACGCCAGAAGGTAAGATATCAATAAAACGTTATTTTCTTTATTTTAAACGTTTACGTCCGGTCCGCTTTAATAAATTAAGCGATCTTTATCACTTCATAGCAGTGTCGGTGTTCGTGTTACAAAAATAAATTATTTATAAAAGTTGATTGTCTCATTAAATAGATAAAGTTAGAATTTTTTCCTGTCCTAAAATTTCAATTTTAAATTTGAAGCATACATTTACGCGAGCGTTGGGCGTGAACGCTTGGGCGGATAACGTTGCGTACAACGAACTCAGCCTGGGCATTGGTAAAATGAACATGTGTACCAAATTTCAACTAGCTCGTTCTCGGTCATCTTTTACTCAAGTTATCGTCATCGGTAGATTTCGTGACGCTTGGTTTTGTGACGGGCTTCAGAACGTGCTATAAGGAACCTCGTTCCAAAACTACAAATTTGATGAAATAATATGCAAGGTCCCTTTAGCCCACTGTTGTTCCCATTAATGTATGTAAGTGTTAGAAATCTATAATTAGCTATTGTGGTTTAATGGTTTTTGTTTATAATAAACATCAATTCTCCTTGAGTTGAGTCAGTAAACATTTAAAATATAAACCTCCTGGTAAATCACGAGTCATGTGTTGTTTTTGAGTTTCCATAATATGAACATAATATATACACGTACTTCTTCTGTCTTGCCCTCAGTGAATATCTCTCATCTTGTTTAACAGTTGTTATATAATCTATATCTTGATTGAAACGCTTCAAGTGATCACCGTCATTATCATACGTACATACGTGCTGTTATCTGTTATCCACGCATTATCTCTGATATTGAATAATAATTATTATTTCAAAAAACTGCATTATTTATTTATTTTTTAATTCAATTTACTGATTAAAATAACAATGCTTTTAACTACTCTTTAGATGTCAGTAACTCAAAATAGAAATCATTCAATTATATTATATCAAACCTTTTATTAAAAAATCAATGATTTTTTATTTCATTATTTTAATTTTAATTATTGTTTTATAGACACCACTACAGTCTATAAGATTAGAGTTGGCACAATCGAAGGCGGGAAACAACAAACTTGAAGGTAGTTTTTGGGTTATAAAAAGGGAAAATCAGTGTTGCCATGTTATATTTTTTTTGTGGGACAGGGGTAGAGTAGAGCATTTTTTTCTGAAGTTGCATTCAACATGGGGGACCATTAGAATCGTTTCCCTCAAAATTTTCTCGCCTTTTGATTGTGCCAACTCTAATCTTATAGACTGTAAGATAGCACGAAGAAGAAATGGTAATTTAAATATAAATAGTTGTTGAAACCTAAGGACAGTGTGATGTTATTAAATTTTATTTTACTTTTAAATCTATTGTTACAATTAAAGTCTTCAAAAATACAATAAAATTGTGCCGATAAATCAAACAAAACTTATTTTTCATAATAAACGGTTTTCTCATAATAAACAATTTGAAGTCATAGAAGTACAAATTTAGAAGTCACAACTATAATAGGCGGCTAATTATCACTGAAAAATATAAGCAGTGCAATAAATAAATTGATTCATCGATAAAATTACGTTAACATTGTATATTAAATAAGGAAGAAAAGAAAACCTCTATGCTGAATTTATTTAATTCAAATTTAAGCAATTTAAGAGGAAGGGCAACAGCCCCTATGTGGGTGAACTTCTAAAAGACAAATTCACCAATATTTAAACACCCTTAAGAACAAATTACCCTACAAAATAGTTGTAGCTACTTAATTGTCCTACATTTTGTTACAAAGAATATCTCAAACTTTTGGGTTTATCTATCAAACTACTTTGTCATACAAAAGCCATTTTATTTTTATTTCGAGGAAATGAGGAATTAACAAAATCATCATCATCATCATATCATCTCGAGCTTGTTGTTGCCACGTTCTAGTACAGTACAGATTAAATAATAAATATCGTAGTTAAATGAACCAACGGGGGTGAGAGGTGGTGGTTAAAGGGTGGTTAGAGCTATAATAATTAATAATTAGGTATAATCTACCAATTGCTGCTCCATTTTAATGACTAGTACTGATTGACACATTCTTGCGGTGTGTTCCAGAGCACTCTATTCATAGTCTATTCTATTACATTACTTTGTTTATTTGGAAGGACCAAGCTGCAACGTCTCGTCAGTAAAACTGCAATGACATTTTCTTGGCTTTCATATTATTATAAGAAATGTGTTCTAGTGTGAAACAATTAGGTATAGTTAGGTCATAGGTAAATTTATTAAAAGTAGTGACGAAAATATTCAAAGATCATTGTATAGATATAGATAAAGCCAGTTTCAAATGTCTCTCATGAGATACTTTGTACAAAATTATACCTGTAATGAGTATGGGGGGGGGGNAAATTTTATTCTTTCTAATTTATCAACATTTGAACTGTTCTTTCTGTGTTTGGTTAATAATTTTCAAAAATAAGAATGCTCTAGTTTTATAGGAAATTTAACGCTGATTTCGAAAATATGGTCAAAAGTAAAAAATAGTTTACTTGAAGTGGAGAAATTGCGGTTTTATTAGCAAAAAACGTGTTTTTTAAAAAAATTCTTTAAAAAATCATATCTCGGCAACGGATTGAGATAGAAAAGTGAGCTTGGTGGTTTATAAAATCTAGATTTATTTGTATGAGCTGTTTATACTAATATTGATAGTTCGGTTATAATCTGTCAGGTTATGTATCAATCTGACCTTGTTTAAACTAGATTATTTATCTAACACCACGTTTTTCTACTACGACCTTATTCACGTCTGTCGGTTCCATCTAAGAGTTAAATTTTACCTCCTGCTGGTCTACCTTAATCTCTACCAGTAATATAATTTATTCCTCTTCATATTCAAGGTCCCATTACTACGTAGTGTAGAGTTCCGTAGCAGGGTATATTAAATTATACTACTTGAAAGTTAAAATTTATATATTTGGACTATCCATATCCATTATCCATGCCCAAATATATATATCATTTGAAATGAAGCGAGAATATAAGTGCGCTTCTAATCAGGAATTTTTATAAATCACTTTAGCCGCATTTATTACCCGTGCTTAACTACGGAGTGTTATTTTAATTTGATAAGTTTACAAACTACCATCAAGAAACATTTAAATTATTTTACTATGCGAGAATATCTAGATTATATCCCACCCAATTATTTCTATAGCCCCATCTCTTTGATAAGATAATTTGCAAATCTCCCAAATTTACTCCCCTCTTAAATGAAAATATGACAAAACTCTAAATAACAATTACTGCACTCTTAAAGAGATTTTCAACAATATGCATCATGAAGGGTATTCATTACTTTGACTCCGTATTCATTACTTGTACCCCGTACCCCTGTGTAACAAAACTTAACATTCGAAAATGCATGTAGACAGTGATTTTCCTCTTGATTTCAAGTTTAATTGTGCAAATTTTTATAGAGATCGAACTATAACTGTATTTGTATAATGAACATACACATACACCCAAATGCACACATAAGTTGACTTTCATATACTCGTATATACAGGGTGTTACCGACCTAAACCGAAATTTTATTTAGGTGAGACTAGTTCCAAAATGGAGCAAAACGCCACCAAGCTCACTTTTCTATCTCAATCCGTTGCCGAGATATGATTTTTTTAAAGATTTTTTTTTTTAAAAAAATACGTTTTTTGCTAATAAAACCGCATCTTCTCCACTTCAAATAAATTATTTTTAACTTTTGACCATATTTTCGAAATTAGCGTTAAATTTCCGATAAAACTAGAGCATTCTTATTTTTGGAAATTATTAACCAAACACAGAAATACTTAGGAAAATAAAGTAGTCTCTCCACTTAAATTAACTCATTTTTAATAGCCAAAGCAGCTTTCAGCCTTCATAAGGCCATCATCAGTGCCAGATAATAGGAGAAATGAGTTACATAATAAGAAAAAANTTGGTTGTCAATTTAACTACATTGTAGTATTAATTTTTATTTTATTGTTAGTTTTTATACGCTTGCATAATTTATGACTTGTTTAGTTTTACTATTTTAAGTGTTCCGAATTGTTATTTTTATTTATTTATCTTGTTTTATTGACTTGTCATTTGTTTTATTACTTTTTTGACGATATCAGTCACTATAATAGGTTTTTTATTGTTTAGATTTACTTTGTATTTAGTCTTGCTATATGCATCATTTATCACTATTGTTTGTTCTTGTAGGCACTGATGATGGCCTTATGAAGGCTGAAAGCTGCTTTGGCTATTAAAAAAGAGTTAATTTAAGTGGAGAGACTACTTTATTTTCCTTTAAGATGACCTCCATAGACGCTCCCATATCTAACAGAAATAACAGTTCAAACGTTAAAAAATTAGAAAGAATAAAATTTATGAAATTCTTTGAACGCTCACTATTTTCCTTGAAAACCTCTTGAAGACTGTCAAATCTCACAAAAACTTTCTCATTTAATACTCTTTCGAACGGTATAAATAACATTGATATTGCGTATCGATTTCATGAATAATTTAAATGCAAAGAAACGTTACCTGATGCACGTAAACTTTTAGCAGCTAGGTGCCTACCAAAATGCTTGAATGGAACAAGAAAAATCCACAGCAATTTTTTAAAATGGAAATTTATTACATAAAACTTTTCAATAGAAAACCAATTTTTGATACGGACAATTAGATAAGACATTTAGAAGTGGTTTAAAAGCGGATCAAAGTGGTTCCCTCTATTACGGATGCAGGCTATTGCCCTTTTCGGACCTACAAACCCAACCGTCACAGTACCGACCCGACATACATTTCCTAAGAAAAATTCTGTGGACAAATAAAGCAACTTTCACGTGGGAGGGTGTTTTCAACACACACAATCGGCACCACTAGCCCATGAAAACCCTAACAGGACTCATCATAGTTCATCATTCCAAACTAGATTCACAGTCAACATTCAACATATGGCGGGTGTTATTTGTAATATTGTAATCGGGCCTTTCATGGATTGTTCCATAGTGGTATTTAACAAACACCTGCAAAATTAGATACAATTAGCAGGATCATTTTCCTCTAAACCTTGTACAGCTGTGAAATAATAGGGATGCAATCCGTCCTTATTTAAAGTAACACTCCGCGATATTTTTTCTATGCATGTGACGGTTGGGTTTGTAGGTCCGAGAAAGGCAATAGCCTGCATTTACAATAGAGGAAACGACTTTGATCCACTTTTAAACCACTTCTAAATGTCTTATCTAATTGTCCGTATCAAAAATTGGTTTTCGATTGAAAAGTTTTATGTAATAAATTTCCATTTTAAAAAATTGATGTGGATTTTTCTTGTTCCATCCAAGCATTTTGGTAGGCACCTGCTAAACGTTTACGTGCATAAGGTAACGTTTCTTTGCATTTAAAATTAAATTTATTCATGAAATCGATACGCAATAGCAATGTTATTTATACCGTTCGAAAGGGTATTAAATGAGAAAGTTTTTGTGAGAATTGACAGTCTTCAAGAGGTTTTATAGGAAAATAGTGAACGTTCAAAGAATTTCAGAAATTTTATTCTTTCTAATTTATCAACATTTGAACTGTTCTTTCTGTGTTTGGTTAATAATTTTCAAAAATAAGAATGCTCTAGTTTTATAGGAAATTTAACGCTGATTTCGAAAATATGGTCAAAAGTAAAAAATAGTTTACTTGAAGTGGAGAAGTTGCGGTTTTATTAGCAAAAAACGTGTTTTTTAAAAAAATTCTTTAAAAAATCATATCTCGGCAACGGATTGAGATAGAAAAGTGAGCTTGGTGGCGTTTTGCTTCATTTTGGATCTAGTCTCACCCCAAAAAAATTTCGGTTTAGGTCGGTAACACCCTGTATAGATTACATAATATTGTTAACGGTTTGTTCCAATCTGGAAACCAACCGTGGGATCTCCACGGGCTGCGTGAAGTCAGTAATAGATAGCGAAAACAGCTAATACTGTTACGCCCATGATAGATAACATCTTTAATTACAAATCAGTTCTATTTTAAGTCTGTATATTTAAAAAGCATTTTTATTTTCAGATGTTTCTACTGGAGAATCTACTTAGTATCCTCGTAGCTTGCATTGTCCTTCTGATTTTTATTCAAATTAAGAGAAGACTGAATTATTTCACTGTAAGAGGATTTCCTCAAATTTCACCAACATGGACGACTTTCTTCAAATCGTTCACGTTCAACTATTTGTTCAGTTTCCCGCTTGAAGTTTACGAGAGAACACGTGATCTTGATTCTCCTTACGTCGGATTTTATCAAACTCTTCTCAAGCCTTCCATTCTAATCCGTGATCCTGAACTTGTTGAAAGTATCCTTATTAAGGACTTCTCATATTTCCAAGATCATGGATTCGACATAAATTTCAAATCGAATCCTCTTGCAGGACACCTGTTCAACTTGAAAGGTGACGAATGGAGGACCTTAAGGTATTTATACTTTTCATTGCAGAATACTTCCATAGAGCTTACCAAAATGCTTATCTTCAATTTCATATAATATTCCTATGTAAATGATATATTCCTGGATATATGAAAAAAAAAAAATATATATATATATATATTTCATACAGTAGTATTTATTTAACTGTATGCGCTAATTAGATTATTCTAAATTAATACTGATATTATTGTAAAAAACAAAACAATTTTTTACTGATTTGAAATAAATTACACAATTATGGTTTGTCAAAGCTATAAAGCACTACTTTTTTAAAATAACAATTTTTTTACTTACTTGACTATTTTTTAAAAAATATAATGTTAATGATTAAATTGTATACCTAAAACCAACTCCACAAGCATTTTTCAACAGAGTAATGCAAATGGATTGCATCCATTTACTTATTAAGAATGTAGTATTACATAAATCATAATAGTTATCAAAATAATTACAACAACTCCAAAATTCACAATGATTTAAAATCGGTCAGAGGCTATGTGCCAAGTTCCAGCAATCTGATGACTGAACAAAGGGTTAATTAGCCCAACGAACAAACTAATAAAAATAATGCAGATATAACTGCCTTTGATTCTATATCATTTCAGTATTATATTCAGAAATTAAAGTAAAAAAAGTGTTTAAATATTTTAGAGAACCAGTTAAAAAGTATATATAAATTTATTTTTGAAGTACATACTACAAATTTTAGTACAATCTATTAATGAACAGTTAATTTGATTTTTTATCAGTTCTGTTATAATTGAAAAGATAACTGTAACCTATTATTAAAATGTTTCAGTCACATTCTAAAGATTATTAATTAAATGTTCATCTGTTTTTAAGGCATAAACTTGTACCAACATTCACATCTGGGAAGTTAAGAGGAATGATACCGTTTATGGAGGAATGTGCTGATAAACTAATTCAGGAGATTAACCAGAAACCAAGTCTGAAAAAAGACACCAATTTAAAAGAACTTTTCAAAAAATATTCTCTATCTGTCATAGGTAACACTGCTTGATATTGAATTATTGTACGGTGCTATAATTCTGTCTAGTTGATACAACAATCTAAACTTTGAAAAAGGTTTTCAAACTTTCTATCGACTACAATTTATAACAAACAAATAATAAATAATATCACGTTTAAGCATTCAAGTTATCTTAATGTGATAAGCAGCTTAGGTTTCCGGTGAAATCCGCGTCACGAAGGGGTTGAAATCCGACGTTTCGCTTCCACTACTGGAAGCAACTTCAGGGGTGTGGTGCATCGCGGTGTTGACTTGAAGCAATCAAAAGATGTACATCTTGTCGATTGGATTTCAACCCCTTCGTGACGCGGATTTTATCGGAAACCCAAGCTGTTTATGATTAATCTACCCGCGGAAGCCTACAGACCAAGATATCTTAATGTGGGCATAAAGAAGTGAAGAAATTAGATTTCTTCTGCAGAAGGAACTGGAGCTGACGCTTAGGTTTCTTCTATGCAGACAGGACTGATTCTTGGATCACTTCTGTAGAAGGGTCACAACATTTTTAATAGTAAGCCATCTGATCGGTCCTAGCCTCAAATAGCTATTGGGCCCCGCCCCAGAGTAATAATCTATCGTTCAAATTATTGTATCAGCTATGAAATACATATTAGTTTTTTTTAATTACAATTGATTTTTAACCCTTAACTGCCCGAATTAATTTTGTTTTGGAATTTTTTGGGGTTTTCTAGGGATTTTGTCTCTTAAGGGGTCCCTTAATATGAAAAAATGTTTAAAAAAAAATTTTAAAAATTCCTTACCCCAAATTTCGGCTGTTGCCATATGGCAACGCTAGGACATTAGCCTTACAGTTTTTTTCTCAGTGATTTTTTTAAATAATTCTTTTACAAAATGTATGCAAAAATAAATTTTAGGTTACAAAAGCACAAATAACTGACAAAATACTAAATTTATTTAAAAGAACAAAAAAGTAAATTCAATTTGTTTTTTACATTATTTGTATTAGGAGCATCATGTAGTTTATCTGTAAAATTATGTAATTATTTCGTTATTAATTGTTTTTTGCATGTGTTTTTGTTATTACCTTTACAAATATATGTATATTATTTAATTATAATAAAAAAAAACTTAGATTTTATTATTATATACATATTATTTTTATATTATATAGATATTATTTATTCTTTCGATATTATTATTATTATTTATTTTATTTGTTACATTCAAATTTATGAATCTACTATGATAGCTATTTTACCTATACATTTTATTTTATTTTATACTTATTTTATCTGTACTTTACATAACATTTTCATAGTACTTATTATATTTTAGTTGTAAATACGTTCTGAAGAACTTATCTTATTTCATCTATCACTCTAGAGAAAAGGGAACCCAATGATTTTTTGGGCGATCTTCCTCTCGTGCTTCTATTCCACATCTAATAAGATATGTTAGTACTTCGAAACTCTAGTTGTCTAGATGTGATACATATTCACCAGTTGTTTTGAAAAGAATCCATGAAATATGGATACACAACATGAAAAGATAAACCAATACTGTTTTTTTTTTTTTATTAATTATCCTCATTCAATAAAATAATAATTACAAAAAATTAAATATTTAGATAATAATCAATAAAAAATGTACATTAGGCAAAAAAAAACATCAAAAATTTGTATGTAAATATAATTAAATAAAATTACTACTTAGAAAAAAAACTGTAAGGCTAATGTCCTAGCGTTGCCATATGGCAACTTTCAATTTGACGCTCAATTTAGGGCAGAAAAATTAAATTTTGTGAAACTGCAAGAATTTTATATTTTTAATCATTCTTTATTCTAATAGTTTCATTATCAATAATAAAATTATTTAATTAATTAATCAATTTAAAAAAATTAAATTCATGCGATGTCACAAATTTGGAATACTCCATTTTTTAAACCTGTCTTGTGGCATACATGTTGCTCAAAACAAATAAATATAATGATGAAAAATTAATTTAGTCCTGCTTTTGACATAATATTAACATTTTAAAAGTTCAATATTAACTTGGACCTCTCCAGACAATATCAAAGGGAGGGGGTTTTGCTGTTGCCATATGGCAACTCTAGGTTATTAAGGGTTAATTTTGTTTTTCAGCCAGTACCGCATTCGGTATCGACCCAGAAAGTATTAGTGATCCGAATTGTCAATTCATGAAAGTTTTGGAAGATGTTGTTGGTCCAGGATTAAATTCGGTAAGTTTTTTTTAACTATTAAAATATTTCTACAAAAGTAAACAGATTTTTTTTCTTATAAATAATAAAAAATAATTTGTCAACATTATTTTACCACAATTTTCGTCGTCCTTGACTTTTTGAGGTAGTCTATTGAGCTTCATGGAATCAAATATTAGGGATTCCTAAGAAAGTTTAGCAATTGTTTACAAAGGTTGATGCTCAACCAAGTATTATTTCAGACTTAATTTGAAAAAAAAAAAAAAAATACAAAAAAAATAAAATAAAATAAAAAAATAAAAAGAACTTTTTATATACCACGTTTTAAATTTTTAGTCATAAATTTGAAAGAAACCCCGTCAAAATTGTAAATATGGGACATATCAAAACAAATAAAATTACTTAATAAAATACTGCGGATGTTTTCCGAACAAACTTACCTTTTTATACAGCAAAATTAAATGAAAACGAATTAAATTCAGCTGAAAGATGGCTAAAAGTATTAATTTAATGCATTGTCATTGTGTTCGGAGTTACTCTAAAAGTTTCAAATGTCTAGCTACTCGGGAAGTTAGTGAAAAATTGTTTGCAAGATTTGTACTGGACCCACAAACAAACAAGAAAGCAAGCTACTAAAAACGTAGTAAAATTTAGCCTTGATTATGCAGTTTTTGGTTGAAAGGCCAGTAACGATCTATTGATAGACTAAAATTGAATATAAATGATCTTTTTTCGTCCTAATCGGTTATCGGACTAACAAGGTTTACCCTTTTTTATAGCGTCTCCGATTTTCATTATCACTCCTCTTTCCAAAACTCGCTAATTTACTTAAAATTAAAATGTTCACCCAAGAAGTTGAGGATTTAATGCTTTCGTTAACTAAACAGTCGTTTGAGATGAGAAAGAAGTCTGGAGTGAAGAGAAATGACTTTATTCAACTTCTTCTAGAACTTAAAGAGAAAGGAAGTGTTGAGCTCGATGTCAAGGATCTGGAACAGGATGAAAAGGATAATATTAAAAATTTTGAATTAGAAGCTTCATCAGCCAAATTAGGTAAAAATAATCAATGCTATAGTTTTAGCAATCAAGTAAAATTTTATTTATCATTTGTGTGTTTTTATTATTTCAAATTTCAAAGTTCACTAATAACAAAGAGATTAGAAGGGTTAGAAGAAGGGGAGCGTAGTGTAGTAACAAGTCGCTCTTGGTAAAAGCAGGTCCAAAAACAGGTAGTGAGAGAAAAGTCAATAATTCGATCGGTTATCAATAATATGTATCATTTATATAATCGAGTAGTGTCCCGACAACGCACCTCGAAATGATTTGTTATTGCTAAGCTTAATGTACCACATTTATTCCAATAAGTATTTGTTTTGATTTTTTGGTCTTGAAATAGATTATTAAACTAACTGAATAGATATCTAAATTAATTTTACTTTTTTTCTAATAATAAAATTAAGCCTGTTGCCATGGGCCTAAGGGCTCGTATAATTGATTATAAAACAACATCCTTTAGCTAAGTTGGACACTTTCCTGCCTTCAAAACACTGCTTACTACTTAAATTATTCTTCAGTACTTCAGTGTAGCTCAGTTGGTTAGTGCGCTATACTGGAAATATAGAGGCCCGTGGTTCGAGTCCCGGCGCTTTAGTCTATTTTTCTCTCTGTCTCTCGTTGTTAATAATAATTATAATTTGATTTATATTTAAATTTAATTTATTAGTTTACTGTAATTTTGTCTAGTTGATACGAAATTTTAAGTACTCAACTGAATTTAAAAATCTTGTAAATAATGGTATAGGCAAATAGTACCTCACTGATTATTTTATTACATACTTGTAATGGATGTATTAGATTTAGTATAACCTAATTTGACAGGCCTAGAATTGCCATATTTTACATAAGTGTTTTGGTTAAAATTGAATTATTGCCTATTTTATAATTTTTTGTAAAAATAATGACATGAATTCATATTCTGGGCAAGATTCAGCTTTCTAGGTACATCGGAACTGAGTCAAGTATAGATAACCAGATTTGCTTCTGCTAAACAAGTTAAGCTAATTAAACAGGTGTAAACATCAATATTTTAAAATCATAATTGAAGGTACATAATATAATCATATGAAGAATAATGCACAAGTGTAGTTGATGTCAATTGTATAATTAAAACGAACGCCTCTGCATCTCCACAAAATTTACAATACAATGTTAGTTAAATATAATATTAAATAATTTTTTCGTTGCTAGTCCACTATTACAGGAACCGAACTCTTCAATTTATAAAAATTATCAATTTGTCTGGTGGTAATATACTCCTATCATACTTACTTTATCAATAATATTATTATTTGCATATCTATGTTTTCTTTTTTTCAGAATTCACAAATGAGTTGCTGGCGGCTCAGGTATTTGTCTTTTTGGTAGGAGGATACGAAAATATTGCTTTTTTAGTTGCCCTGACTATGTACGTGTTGAGCAAACATCCAGATATACAATCTAGAGTCAGAGATGAAGTGAAACAAGCTAAAGCTAAACATAATGGAGTCGACTATCAAGCTCTAAGAGATATGAAACTATTAGGAGCCTGCATGGATGGTAAACATTTATAGATTTATAACCTAATACATATATTAATCAATGGACCATTGATTTGAATGAATATTGCAACTATTATCTATAAGAGAGGCAGTGGCGTACACAAGTATTTTATCTTGGAGAGGCAAACAAACCTAGTGATGCCCCCTATATTTTATGCCCCCCCCCCCGCCTTAAATTTTTTTTTCACCGTAAAAAATACCCTCTCTCTTTTTTCTGGCTTGACACCAACGTTGGCGTCATTTTGTTAACATTATTATTATTATTTGTTTATTTAAGCTGTTTCCACGCCATTTATTTAGATTATGCAATTACACACCATAATTGTCACATTTATTTTGATACTATTTTTTTTTTTCTAAACTATTTTGATTTTACTTCCGAACTTACCGAAGGAACAGAAGCTATGTTCCGAAGAAAAAACATTTTTAGGTCTCCAATTTCAAAAATTCCTAGACAGAAATCCTTTTCAGACATCAGGGAACATTTTTGGTTCTGTGTCTTTCTGTTGATCGGTCTATTTGTTGGTCTGTAGTCTGTCGCTCAATACTTGCGAACAAACATACGAGCGAAAAACTACTCGTCCGATTGTATTAAATTTGGATGGTAGGTCATAATTAGCCCATCATCTGTTAAGCATCTTTTAAGTCCTGTTTCATTTGAAAGTTTGGATTTTTAAAAAATCGACCACGAAATTCCTGAGCCTTCTACTCTTAATTGAGGGATGTTAGAAATGTGGCGATTTCAGGAAAAATTTCTACTTTTCAAAAGCATTCAAATGGTATAAATTAACTTTAAGATCAACGGACTAGTTTTTGAATTATGGTGGGTCAAATGTTACAGGACATGACATTTTTCGGTCAGGATCACAACCATTTCTTGTACAAATGCAAAAACGGTTTCCCCGACCGAAACCAGAATACTTGGGGTACTTAAAGGACATTTGACGCTGAACAAAACAGTACATATAAAAATGGATTAGTTTTCTGCTTAGTTTTTGAGATATTCACAAATATCTTTGGTGATGTTTTATCCGTACAATTCTCAAATACTACGCTTTGTGCCATTATACTCCCTAATGCAAATCTTGTAGAGGCAAATTACTCTAATTGTAGCTCTCTCTCTAAACCAAAAGAGCTAAAAATTGAGTGTTAATGGAGATCACCTTAATGAATTGACTAATAAAGTGTCAGGGACGTAGAATTTAGAAATTTCTCTAAATATCAACGGTTATATGTTGTTCAAACCTGGGATAGATATCAGTCAACGAAAAATTCTTTTCTCTAATTGGTTTTCTTCTAAGTATTTTATGGTCAGAAGAAGAGTATTGGAGAATTGTAAGGATGAACGTCCAACAATTATGTTTTTTGAAAAAATCTCAAAAACGAAGCTGTTCAGGATCCATGTTTATATTAGGTTTATTTTTTTTTTTGTTCAGTGTAAAATTTCCTATTAGTACCTACCCCAAGCATTGTGGTTTCGTTTGGGGAAACCTTTTTTGCATTTTTACAAGAGTTGGTTGTGATCTTGACCTGAAAATTTTAAATCTGGTAACATTTGACCCACCATAATTCTGAAACTAGTCCGTTGATCTTAAAGTTAATTTATACCATTTGAAAGCTTATGAAAAGTAACGTAAGTTAACTTAAGCATCTTTAAAGATGCTTAGCAGACGATAAATTAAAAATAAATGAGTGATTCTGAAAGTTTTTTTTGTGCTCTTTAAAAATTAAAATTGTTCCTTTGCCAAATGGTAGGATTTTCTGAAAATTTCCGTAAAAAACATGAATAAATATATAACTTGATATCTTGAGAACTATATTTTTTGTTGCATTTGACCCATAAAATCCAAAATTTCCGTTATGAAATTTTATCGCGGGTCACCCTGTAAAAATAATTCAAAAAAATAATAAAAAAACATGGAGGAGCCGAGGAGAGTTTTGATGCCCCCCTCGCCAAAAGTGCCCTCCCGTTATGTACGTCACTGGAGAGAGGGTTTTCTTTTATCCCATTAATAACTTGATAAATTTTTTTACAAAATGATTTGTAAGTCTATAATTAATAAACTGTATCTGTGATTCATCGGGTATCACTGTGTATTGACTATTACTGTGTTATGTTTCTTTAAAAAAATAGTATACATATAAATTCATTTGTAGTGTAAACCATAGACTTTAGATTAAACTAAACATGCACAAAAACCTATGCTTGGGTTTGGCTGAGCTGTTGAGCATAATTTGGACCGTACGATAAACGATCTATGTGAACGTTGGAATGGTTTGGAAGAAAATAAAAAAAAGCAGTCCCAAGTCAGATTGAAATGGTTTCTATCTATTGCGTATGCCCGTTATAACCCTGCGGATGGTTGCTTGCTTGGTTTGATCAAACCTCATCCACAATCAAAATTTTGGCTTTCAATTGTTGGCTTTCTACTACTAGTGGTTGCCATGTTTCTTAACTATTATGACACCACTTATAATATAATGTAACGCCACTACTTATCTGTAAAAATAAAGTTAAAGCATGTTATTATATATTAATTTGTTTCAGAGGCTCTAAGGGTGTATCCACCTACTGGAATTATACTGAGAGAAAGTAACAAACCATACACCTTTAGCGATGGTAATTTTTAATCTTTAAAAATATTTCAGGACAGCTTTATACTGCAGTAACCAACCTCACACCATATTATTCTATTCTTACCACTATTTTGACTAAGGGGCATAATCTAAGTAACCGGTGGCGCAACAGCTCGCAGAGATCCTATAGGCCTGGCAAAGAGATTATTCCTTTCTATATTTAATAGATAAAACGGGGTTAAATATTGTTGTTTCGTCAGCTTTATAAATCTGGACATAAACAACCGGATTGACGCCACTGTCGAGAATCGAACTCAGACCCTCTAGGTGGGAATATGCCCCTACACAGCAGTCAGTGGATTTGTTTATGGTTATTAAGTAATATCAAATGAGATTTTTTTTTTTATCAAATGTAAGAATACATTTCACAAAATTACGAAGAGGAAAATGTTTTGAAATAAAGGGAGAAATAATAAAATAATTTAATTTTTATAAGTTTTTGGTGGTATTCGTACTACGGAACTTTAAATTAAAATAAATTACACAATAATGTGTAGTAAACGCAAATCATGATTAAGGTACGCGAGAATTCTATTCGCCACAATAATTGGCAGGCTATTTAATGATATTTATGAATGAAAACTGATCCCTGATGATGTCCATGAATGAAAAATGATCTTATTGAGTTTGATAAGTCAGTCAAAAGCAAAGATTGTCACAGTATCCCTGAATGACTTTGTTCGGCTCCGGAAGAATTATATTTATAAGCCAAGTTGTTTAAAGATAAATTTCTCTTTACTTTCATTGGTTGAATATGAATATAAATCTTTTGGTTGTTTCTAGGAAGTAAAATTGACAAAGGAGTGGCAGTAATCATTCCGGCCAAATCATTTCATCTTGATGCTAAATATTGGACAAATCCTGAAAAATTCAACCCAGATAGATTCCTCAGTGAAGAGGGTATACGGCCAGGAACCTACATGCCATTTGGGGACGGTCCAAGAATATGCATAGGTATACTTATGTGTATTAATTTATTAATATAACTGGCAATGTGTATCTCTTTCATTGAAGTAAGCGTAATATAATAAAATTAATTGTTAAGAAACTAGTTAATCATGATGTGTTGATAGTCAAAAGGATGATTGTAGTATAGAGCTGTGTCGTGTAAGGTAATAGGATCATTCCTTAAAATTTTTTTTGAATGAATAGATGAAGTTAGAATTTTTTCTCGTCTTAAAATTATAATTTTAACTCGTAAGTCGTACGACTAGATATTGGAGACCACACAAAAACAATGCTACTGAAGCTCCGGTTTGCGACTAGACGGCTGATTTGATAACTTTTCTGAGTTATATTTTTTGACAGTATATCCTTCCCTTGACCTTTCTGCTGTCAGTTCTTGCAGATTACTGATGGATACCATCAACAATTTTGAGTTGTATTGTATCAAATTTTTTGTTTGTAGTATTACATCTAAAATTACAGATTGTCTTTGATAGACTGCAGAGTTGAAGTATAATCAGTTGATATGGGAGGTTTCAAAATCACAAAATCGGCCTATAGATATTTATCAGGTGCGGGATTTTTATATGTAGTCCCTCGCCCTTACATAAATAATCACACTACAATAATAGGGTAATAAAATCAAGGTCCTCATATATTTAATCAAGTCTATAGGTCAGTTATTGTAAATTTTAAAACAAGAACCAGTTAACTTGAAATGTATATAATTTATTATAATTTTTTTTTAATTATGTTTATGTTCTGTTTTAGCTCAAAGATTAGCTCTAATAGAAACTAAACTAATGTTGGCTAAACTGATTCTTAACTATGAACTACAGCCCAGTGCACTGACTAAGGAACCTATCAACATTAAAGTACTGATTGGATCAGATAACGAAGGAGGATTTTGGGGCTCCTTTGAAGATTTAAAAACTAATTTATAGACAAAATTAAAAAAAAATAAAAAAATTAATATATATATACATATATATATATTTTATAAAAAAATATTTATTTCTTTATAACTTATTAAAATAAGAGTGTTGTTAAGAGATTTTACCAAAACTCTTTTCTTTGCCTTAAATTTTAAATTTTACCGAGTAAATAATGTTAAGCATTTATATGAAATTCCGTCGTTTATTTTTACCTCATAATTATGTTCTATGTTTTAAAGATTCACTAGTATTATATGTATATGTCATAACAGGAAGCTAAATATCAAATTTCAAGATTCTAGTACAATTGGTCCCGGTTGAAATATAATCATGTTTATTTTACCATAGAAATGACACCATCTTGTTCCAAGAAGGCAGATTATAATTTTACTTTTTTAGAAAGCACCAAGAGGCTAAGAGTAATCAACCAACATTTCATGGTGATGGGTCCAGTGATTCTGGAGATATCGTGATGAGTCAGTCAGTATAGTATCTGAATTATACATCTACAGATGTGAGTTTTTCAGTAGGGAGTGAATACTCACAGTTGACCTCGACTGGTAATGATTATACGAGAACGAGATGTACAATAAAATCAGCACTTCTACTCGAGTTAATTATATGAATTTTCCTCCACTCCATTGGCGAAAGCAAGCCTTGGCTGCAGACTGCAGGGGCGTGCTCATAAAAACACCAAGATTCAGTCGCATTCTAACACTCGTTCTCAATTCAATGCCACCATAATTTATGTTTTGAGTTTTCACGTATACAAAACACGAAATGAATAATGTAATTTATTGTTATTTTAAATAACTCGATCAGTTAGAACTCCTTATTTTACTTTATTTTTATTTTAATTTGAGTAAGTGCTAAGTAATAAATAAATAACTTTAAAATAAAGAATAATACACGGTAAGAATAATATTTTTATTTGATAAATATAAAATTAATGTATAAATTATATCCATAAAAAAACATACATGAGTAAGGGCAGCAAGTGGTTGAAAAAGGATTATTACTTAAGCCTGAATACTCATACATTTACTAACTAATTTACTTTACTAAAATAAAAACATCTAAATATCTATCCTGATGAATAGTTTAAATTCAAGAGAGGTGAAACATTTCTTTACGAGGAAATTGTTGAGAGAAATTATTTTTATCGTATAATAAAAATAAAATTTTGAAATTTGGTCAGATCAACACTTTATTATAGGTACCCTAGTCCAATGTAGTATGAAAACAACAATTGTAGACTGCTAAACGAAATTTAGGCAAGAAGTTAAAAGACAATTTAAATTGAAACTGATTTGTTTGATAAATTTACACACGCAGAGTTATTTGAGATACGGCTTATCATAATTGTCAAAATTATGTGATAAGAAAAGAAACTAATTCAGATATATTTTCAATACCAATATATTATAATGTATCACTACTTATACATCTTTCATTTTTGTTGCAAAGATCTACATTCATCTTTGTTGCAAAGAGTTGTGTAATGAAGGAAGAAAATAGTGTTTTATACCGAGATTTAGACAAATTTTAATCTGAGTGAAGAAAACTAACATGATGTATTTTAATATTAACCAAAACTAATGTGAAAAACACTATCAAACCTTATTACTTCAATTCATTAATATATTTCTCAATTTTGCCTAGAGATATACAGGGTGACACAAAAGTATATGGAAACCCCTGAATAACTCGTCAGAATTTTTTTTTTTTTTAAGTTAAATACAAAAGTTTCAGGATTTTTCCTTAGCAATTCAATGATGACCTTGGATTCGACCTTAACCTTGCCCTTCAGGGTCATTTCAAGGTCAAAATTGTTTTCCCAATGGGAAACTAATTTGTATTCCGGATTTCGAAATATCAAATTATTCCCTTCACCATGACCGTGGCCTACAACACGTCCTTGAGAATGACCTTCGAGGTCATTTTAACCCTTCCCCTCCCTTTTTCAGGGGTTTCTATACTTTTGTGCCACCCTGTATATTTCTCTATATTCTTTCCTCTCTGACCATGAATGCCACATTTAATCGAAATCGGCCGAGTAGTTTAGGCTACGGATGCATGCGTTTTCACAGACGCAGACTTTTTTAGAATTGACACTGTGCAAATCAATTAAAATCAAATTTTTGAGAAAAGAGAAAACTTTGTTTTTGACATCAATGGGTTGTTGACACATATCACTATAGTACGTGATAGTACATAAAGAAAATATGTGCCAATAAAATAACTGAAAGACTATTTTTAAATTTTGTCAAATTCCTTAACATCAGATGAGTAGTTTTAAAGTTATAGGCGTAAATAAATATATGTTTGTGCGCATGAAAATGAGAAAATAAATGGGCACACAAGTATGAAACTTATATAGGACCAAAAATGGGCCAATGATTACCTACCATCTAAATTCGAATTAAAGCGGACGAGCTTTTTTAAACTCTTCTTTTTCTTTAACAACTTCTCTTTTTTTAAAATTTTCCGTGATGTCTGCTGAAAAGGATTACTGCCTTGGTACTTTTAAATTTGGAGAAATAAAAAAATTTCGTTCTTCAAAATGATCCCATGCTTCCTTTACCTTCGGAAAGCTCGGAAGTAAAAAATAAGAACATGCTTTTGTAAGGAATGTATTAAATAGGAAACCACACTCATAACACAAATCGCTCAACAAGGAGCGACCACTATATATGTATGATTATGCCACTAATAATAAAGGAGTGGGATGCTAATGAAGGTTTGTTATGTATAGGTTTTGTTGAGCTGGGATAGTAAGTTGCCTCATTGCTATTGGGTCTTTATTTTGTTTAATTTTAAGATTTGGAGGAGCTTTCTTGATAACAGACCAATACGCATTTTAAAATTATTCACGTAAACAATTAATAGCAAGTGCTGTAATTCATGATTATTAATTTTATTCCTCATTTTCAGATGTCGTTTTTATCAGAGAATCTATTGGGGATTCTAATAGCCTGCATAGTGATACTGCTTTACATTAAAATAAAGAAGAGATTGAACTATTTCTCTGAAAGAGGATTATATTACATCAAACCCTCTTGGAAGGACATCTTCAGATCGATGTCCTTTTCTAGTTTCTTCAATTTACCTTCAGAAATATACGACAAGACACATGATATTGATTCTCCCTATGTTGGATACTTTCAAGGATTTATAAAGCCTACAATTCTAATCCGTGATCCTGCACTTGTTGAAAGTGTTCTTATTAAGGACTTCTCGCATTTCCAAGATCACGGATTTGATATTGATTTTAAAACGAATCCTCTGGCAGAACATCTCTTTAACATGAAGGGTGATGAGTGGAGGACCTTAAGGTAACCATCTTTGGCTGGAGCCTTATCGACCATGTTACGCACAAATATGTCCGACCAAGTTGATCCTTGCATTTTTAGGGTTTTGTAGATACTTCTCAAAACCCTTATGCCGAGGGTGATGTGTCCGTCTGTCCGTCGCTCTTTGGTTCATAGGACCCGAACCGTTCAAGCGAAAGTGCTGAAATTTGGAACCCTGGTGCAACTTTTTGACCCAACCAGAGGAAAAATATACAGAAGTCCATAATTAGATTTGCGCATGCGTAATTCAAAAAAATGTGGTAAACTCAAAAATTTACATTTTTTTAAAATTTTGAGTTGGGTATCAAATGAAAGCTGCTGAAGAGTAGGACACAAATATATATTTGCTTTTTTAAAGTTTGCATTCCTTATTGGTTTATTACTGATAAAAAACATTGTGACCCCCCGGGGAATCGAACCTTGACTCTTGAGATCGAAGACCAGAAATCATAATTACATAATGGGTATGCTTCTATCTACAAAACCCTAAAAAGTACTTGGGGCAAGTACTTCCCTGTGATTTTTTATTTGTCACATGGGTTAGCAACATGACGACCATTTGCAGTAAATACAATATTTCTTGATTTAGTTGAGTTTTTTTTTTAGTCTTTTGTGCTCTTTGTCCTTGGACGTCGCGTCGTTTAGACGTTTTTTCAGTCATTTGAAGCTCTTCAATTTTTGTAACGTTGGTCGTAAATAACGTAGGTCCCTGAGAAACGTCACTCTAAACTATTAATCTGTAAGTTCCAGAAGAATATAAAGCAAAACAAATTAGTGGCAATTCATTTAAAAATAAACATTACATAAAGTCATCTGACTTGAGCGATATTGTGCGCAAAAAGTTGGGGTGCGCCCAAAATTTTATGTTTCAAAAATTTTGAGTTGGGTATCAAATGAAAGCTGCTGAAGAGTAGGACACAAATATATATTTGCTTTTTTAAAGTTTGCATTCCTTATTGGTTTATTACTGATAAAAAACATTGTGACCCCCCGGGGAATCGAACCTTGACTCTTGAGATCGAAGACCAGAAATCATAATTACATAATGGGTATGCTTCTATCTACAAAACCCTAAAAAGTACTTGGGGCAAGTACTTCCCTGTGATTTTTTATTTGTCACATGGGTTAGCAACATGACGACCATTTGCAGTAAATACAATATTTCTTGATTTAGTTGAGTTTTTTTTTTAGTCTTTTGTGCTCTTTGTCCTTGGACGTCGCGTCGTTTAGACGTTTTTTCAGTCATTTGAAGCTCTTCAATTTTTGTAACGTTGGTCGTAAATAACGTAGGTCCCTGAGAAACGTCACTCTAAACTATTAATCTGTAAGTTCCAGAAGAATATAAAGCAAAACAAATTAGTGGCAATTCATTTAAAAATAAACATTACATAAAGTCATCTGACTTGAGCGATACGGCAAAGATATACTTAACTTCGCTGCCGCGATCTGATTCCAATATGGTAATGAACTGCTCATACGCAAGGAGTTTAAAAAAATGCTGCTAAAATCCTTTACATAATCTAAACTCGCATAAAGAATCACTATAAATTTTATTACTTTATTTTTACAACATTAGAAATATTAATGATGACTGAACTTGGTTGATTTTACCTTTATAACTTATTTTAATTCATGTTATTCCAAATTCTGCATTAAGTTGAAGTATTTGGTATATTTGAACCACTAATACCACTATAAGATATCGTAACTAAGCAAATAACTTTCCTTCTGAAATTAGCAACTTGCGCATTGCTTACACGTATCATTGTCAATGAATCATAGTCATAGTATCATTGTTAATGTATTATTGCCTACGATACAAATTAAATTATTATTATATTGATTTAATATATTTGTTACGTTTATTTTTACTTATTGAATGTTTTTGTAAAACTTATTAAACTTAATTAATTTTAATATAATTTTTGTTTGTTAGACACAAGTTAGTACCAACGTTCACATCAGGTAAGCTGAGAGGAATGGTACCCATAATGGAGGAGTGTGCTGATTCACTTATTCGGGATATGGATCATGATCCTAGTCTGAAGAAGGATACAAATCTTAAAGAACTCCTTAAAAGATATTCGCTTTCTGTCATTGGTCATTATAATTGTACACTATTTTGTCATATTTTTATTGTTTATTCATTTAGGATTAGAGAAACCACATAATTCTTGAATTTCATGTCGAGAATAGAGACCTAACCTTTTTTTAGTTTCAAGGCGTAAACGACAGCAATAAGCTACATAGGTTCTCTCAACGATTCATTCAACTTGGCGAAATAGTCTGCCAATTAGTGAGGCACACAGCTTCCTCAGGTTTTATTTCGTATACTTTAATGATTTTATACTTTAACAACTCATTTTTCGTTAAATTTAATTAATTTTCTTCCCATTTTTTTTAATCTGTTAAAATTGTTTTGATTTAATTAAACCATTAATTTAGCAAAATTTAAAGAACGCAGCTGTTTCAAATTTATCTGTGGCTGTAAGCTATTTTCCACAAACAATCCAAATTTCATAAAAAATCAGATAAGTATACTTTTAAAGTATAAATGTATGTTTAGGCGCATAGAAAACTTGGTGTAGAAGGTTAAAACTTATATGGGACCAAAAATGGACTAGTTATGACCTAGTATCCAAATTTAAATAAACTCAGAAGAGCACTTTTTAAGACATGTTGGTTCAACACACTTGAGTGACAAACCGACAGACAAACACGGAATCAAATATGCATGTTCCCTGATGGCTGAAATTAATTCCTGTCTTGGTCTTGTAATTTTTGAAATCGGAGTCAAACAATTTTTGGTCTTTAGAACAATTACAAAGCTTCCGCTACCTTCGGTGAGCTCGGAAGCAATTCCAATTAATCTTCTGCTATAACTTTTCAATATTAATGAAAATAATAATGTATTTGTGTTGTTCTATTTTCAGTCAGTACTGCATTTGGTATCGAACCAGATAGCGTAAAAGATGAACACTGTCAATTTAGGAAAATTCTTCAGAATGTCGTTAATCCTAGTATAAGCACTGTAAGTATAAAATATCACGAATTAAAGAAAAAGGGGAAAGCCCCTTGGTTTATTTCCTAATTTAGGTGTTCCAATAGTTTTACTATGTTATGTATGATGCAGTTCTGTAGTCGCTTTACTTGTGTCCATGTCATAATGCAGTTCTATGTGTTCCAGCACGACAATGGAATAATGCAATAATAACATAATTTTTATGCTAAAAGCATAAAAATCAATAAATTATCTGCCAGGATGCGAGAAAGCTGTGTACCACACTAATTGGCAGTCAAATTTAAGTCTATATATAAAGACTATATATATATATAT
>KZ651990.1:28424-51413 GCA_001010745.2 Gerris buenoi | reverse complement strand
TTGGCTAAACTAATGATCTCACAACGTTTTCGCGAGACTTGGCTTATATTTTTACACAAGTGTTTTTATTTGGATTTAATAATATGTACCAAATTTTAAACATTGTAATCAAAGATCTAAATCTAGATATAAAACAAATTATATATTTTTTGTACTATGTATTTAACTACATCAAGGACACTAACTTACTGACTAAACTATAAATCAATTAACTTTAAAATAAGCTAATAGTAATATAAGTGTATGATAAAAGGATCTAAATTACCATGAGCAGTCCGCACACCCAATTAAACAATAAATAAATAAAACAAATTTTAAATGTTGAAATTACAGGCCAGCATCTAGATATAGATGTAATATTATAACATATTATAAACAATAAACTCATATGTCTATATTTAGAGTTTGATATATAAGACAATTATAAACATCTATAAATAGATTTTGTAACAAATTATAAAGTTTGAAATCACATTTTTAATTTTAAATGTTTGTTTTGATTATCACGAAAAAAATAGGAACCGGACTCATGCCTTAATAGGAAATTTTTTGTTCTGTGGCTTATATTATTATAAAATCCCGAAGTCTGGTCGTTTTGTTCTGGGACACCCAGTATAACTATCTAAGCGACAGGTCCATATATAGATTTAACAAAAATAAACATTGAGAGATAGGTCTATATAATACATTATCCATATGGTTTAAAAATATAAATTATAAATTATTACATAATTTAATTTTGATACATATATAATTTATAGATTACCCTACACTATTACACATGGTATTAAAACAAAGCCTTTTCAAATGAATAAATATGGTTTGTTGTTGGTCTACATAGTTATTACATATACACATATGTATATTATTATGAATGATATTTGTTGTAGGGTTGTAAACAAACCATACTCAAATCATACTCCTCTACACTTCTCTTTTAGAGAAAGGTATTTTTTTTTTTCTTTAGTAATAAACGACATTTTGGACAATTCAATACTTTTTTTCTTGATTACTGTTGGACACTAAGTTATTTTCAGGTTCTATCTCCTTGTTATTACTAGTTTCAATAGAAATAAATTTACTTTTATTACTTTTTGTTTTACAGATGTTTCTGTCTTATGATGTTTTGGGGATTGGCATAGCCTGTTTAATCGTTCTGCTTTACATTAAAATAAAAAAGAGATTGAACTATTTCTCTGAGAGAGGATTAGTTCACGTCGAGCCAACATGGAAGGATATCCTCAAAACTATGTCCTTTTCCAGTTTTCTCAACTTACCATCAGAAATATACGACAGGACTCATGATATTAATTCTCCTTACGTTGGATTCTTTCAAGTTCTTATGAAGCCTTCAATCCTTATTCGAGATCCTGAACTTGTAGAAAGTGTCCTTATCAAGGACTTCTCGCATTTCCAAGACCATGGATTCAATTTTGATTTTGAAACGAATCCTCTTGCAGGACATCTCTTTAACATGAAGGGAGACGAATGGAGAACCTTAAGGTTATAATTTTATTTAAATGACTTTTCCCCTCTATGTACCACTGCAATTTTAAAAATGTCCTACATTTATCAAAAGTTATAAGGGTGATCTTGAACTTTACTGGGTAAACTCTTGTCCTAGCAGATTTAAGCAGTAAAACTCCAATGTGTTTGGCATTTTAGCATCCCTAATATGTTTTAAGCATTAGAGTACCATGGAAATTATGATTTATTAAAAATATCAAGCATTTTTATGAAGAAATCTCTCTTATAAAGAAATACTATTTGATCCCAGAAAAAGAAGTATTGACCTTTTAATTTTTCACGCAAACTGCTAAATATGTCTGAAAATCTGGGATAAATATAAATCTTTATTTTAACTCCTACATTGATTCTTTCTGTGCTACATTTCTATATACTCGTGTTAACAGCTCTGAATATGACCGCAAGTGGTTGACAGCTAATTTAGTCTAACAAACTTACTTTGGTAGGAAGAAACATTCCATTATCAAGTAGCGTTTTTGTGTTCATCTATAGTGTTTATTTATAGTGTTTATTTATTTCTGTTGTTAAAAATTGTTTAACTCCATTTAACTTTAAAATTAATATCATTGCAGTTTTTTTCCAACAGTGTCCTCGAAATTTTGCTAATCTATTAAATTTATTTTGTTAGACACAAGCTGGTACCAACATTCACATCAGGTAAGCTGAGAGGAATGATACCAATAATGGAGGAGTGTGCTGATAAACTTATTCAGGATATGAATAAGGATCCTAGTCTTAAGAAGGATACCAATCTTAAGGAGCTCCTTAAAAGATATTCGCTATCAGTCATTGGTAATTATATTTTAACATTTCTTATCAGATTTTTTATTTTATAGCCACACTTTTTAATAAAATTCTTGACGCCCAAAATTAGAGTGCCGCTAAAGTTTGAAGCCTGTATTATTTAACCAGTTAAAACCCTTTTTATATAATTTTAATTTGTTAAAACCTAAGTGCGACATAAATTTGAAGTTATGTTATAATTTAGGGTTCCATCTTATCATGAGGTCTCAAAAGGAAATTAAAATCACTTCCAACATTTCGTAAATCAATAACAATTTTTATATTTGACTGTGAATTGAGGTTATAAACTTCTTTAAGGTAAAGAAAGAATGGTCTTCTTGACAAGATCTAAACCAAAATCAGATAGAATCAAGATTTATAATTTTGGCATTTACTTATACGGTCACAAGCCATACACTAAATTTAATGATATCCACTCACTCAAAAATGTCCTTTTTAGGATATGTTGTGAAAGGCTAACATTTTTGGACGTGGCACCAAGTAATCAATAGAGATCTCATTACCGTACTTAAGGAATAATAGTTCCTCTAAACCAATCTTGTATTGGATTCATCCATAAATAGTTGCAATTACTCTAGTAAAGAATTTTACTTTTAAGATCATAGATTTCACACAGATCTTGATTCTAAATAAGCTAGCTGGACATCTATTCAACCTGTAGGTAGATTATGGAGGATAATTTTATGTTCACCGTAGTTAAAATTGAACTATAATGGTTTCGATGGTAGTATTCTTAATCTTCAGTTTCAACTATTTAAATGTTAATGTACAAGACTAATAAATTTGATTTTTTTCCATTTTCAGCCAGTACTGCATTTGGTATTGAACCTGATAGTGTTAAAGATGAGAACAGTCAATTTAGACAAATTCTACAAGAACTTGTCACTCCAAGTTTTAGCACAGTAAGTAGATCCTACATTAAAGAAAGACCCAATCAATGATTTTATGGAAAATTAAAAAAAATATAGGGAAGCAATTGCATCCAGGTACTTTATAATGTTTCTTAGCTATTGAGTAAATACGTTATCATATTATGAAATACCATTTTCTCTTTACTATATGAAAGTAGAGATATAAATCAATTTAGATGGAATACCCCTATATGAGGCCCTGAGGAACCTAATTGGAGTATGGGGTCCTGGTTCGATTCCCAGGGTATAACATTTTTATCAGTAAGAACGACAAAGTAGGTAAATCAAATTTTTTTTTTCTACAATTTCCGTTGAACCATCATACGGTATTAACATTTTTGGATTTCAAAATTATAGGAGTAGCCCTTATTGAGTGGTTGGGGAAAGAGAATCATTTTTTTTTTTTTTTTTTTTTTTTTTTTGGTAAATGTTGCCGATAAAAACCACAGTACTATTGAAATTTTATGAATATATATCGTAGGCTTTTATTTGATACCCCACTCGAGAGTTCGACGGAGTCACCTGACCATTTTTTTAAAAGTTTATTTTTTTACTACTGCATTCAATTTAAATGGCCTCAGTTAGTACTCTAGAGCTGTGGCATTTGTCTGATTTTTTTTGCCCGAGCAGTAGGTTAAGATATGTTGGTTCGCAAACATTGAGTGAAAACACGGAATCAAAAATGTTCCCTGATGTCTTAAACGGATTTATACTCGTAATTAGAGACATAAAAATGTTCGTTCAAAAATAGCAGATCTTGAAGAAAACAAAAATAAAACTTGTAAAATAAGAAACGATAAAACGACCTAAAAAAGTTGAGCAGCAATAAATACCATTGTTAAGGAAGAAGAAAAAATAACATTTCTTATAAAACAAAAATTAAACCCATGTACAGTAGTCGTAAACCAAACCCCATTTCTTGGCCTAATACAGCCACTTCAACTTCAGTGGCGTAGCTAGGGCATTGGGGGCCCCATGCAAGAATTTATTAGGGGCCCCTCGCCAATGAAAATTTATGAGCAAAAAAAGGACCTGCGGCTTCAGAGCTAGATGGGATCCCATGACAATGGTATAGAAGCATTATTCCCAGGGTAGTTAGAATTGCTACATTAGATTAAGAGGCCCCCCTAGCACCGGGGGCCCGCCCGCAATGCGGGCGTGTGCGGGCCCATAGTTACGCCACTCAAATAAAACTATTTATAGGTTACAGTAGATACTTTACAAGCATGGAAGCAATGTATCACGTATAAAGTACAGCGGACGGTAGAATAATAGATGATGATATAGTAAAAAAAGCGAAAGTCTTTAAATAACTGTCTCAATACAGTTTACAGGTACCCAATGATTAATAATCCCCTGACGCTAATACTTGTAACAATCGTTGCAAAACAAATGAAGAGACATAAAATATTATTTTCTACTAATGTAGTTTGTATAAGCAAATTTTTTTTTTTTAATTATAATTGTTTAAATAGCAAAAGTAATGGCTTTGTGGCAAGTCAAAATCAGATAATTATTTCAGCTATTTATTAGACGGGATATCAGATAATAATAAGACAAGTAGTAAGTGAAAATGGACGTGTGCTGTACCAAGGCTCTGAATTAAGTGATATGACCTTGACGGCTCCCTTCCTTTTAAAAAACCTGCACCTGCTGATAAGATAAGGCCAGACCAGCTCTGCCAATAATCATGTTTATTTAATTTATAATAAATAACAATATAATATTTTTTGTGAAATGTTTTATAATCTTCATAGACATGTCAAAGAAACATCATTTAGGAAAATTTGACTGATATTAGTGGAATATTTTGAACCGAGGGGTAACCGAAGAATTTGAGTTATGACAAGACGCAAAGGCCTTATCGCATTCTTTGTAAATTAGAAGCACTTTTCAATCAAGATTTCAGTTAATAAATGTTCACTTTTCATGACCGCCCTTAAATTATTTATTTATTTCAAGTTTCAACGTTTAGAGAGAATAAAATGTCCCAAAAAAAATTGGATTGGGCTACACACTTGGAATAGTATCACTGTGTCTGGACTGTAAACATGCTTATGATTGCATTTTTTCACGCCATTATAATAAATGGTTAAAAAGTGATAGCTGAAACAAACTTTTAAATTTCCGCCATCTTGACACAGCTAGCCCGAATACTGGTTAATGAAGTCGCCATATTTGTTAAAATGCCGCAGTTTGTTAAATTACAGGACCCGCTGTATATACTGAAAGCTCGCACTTGAGCCAATTTATTTTTTTATTTTTTTAAAAATCAAAGATGAAACCTTTATTGTATTTATCTATATTTTTTTTGCAGCAAATAAAATTCACTTTAACCTTCCTCATGCCATCTATCGTAAAAATATTTAAGATAAAATTTTTCCCTCAAGAAACCGAGGATTTTATTCTTAACTTAACAAAGCAGTCTTTCGAGATGAGAAAGAAAACTGGAGTGAAGAGAAATGACTTCATCCAACTTCTTCTTGAGCTCAAGGAGAAAGGAAGTGTTGAGCTTGATGTTAAGGATCTGGAACAGGATGAAAAGGATAATATTGAAAATATGAAGACTGAGTCAACTACCTCTTCAAAATTAGGTAAAATAATTAACACTCTCTAAAGTACAACATAGGATTCGTTTGTGATGAAACTAAGTCTCAAATGAATTTATTGATTAAGTTAGAATTTTGAATAAAACGTTTCAACCAGCGAATTATCACTGTGTTTCGTACCGTGCTCCACACTGTTCAATGATACGCGTGGATCGTTTCTAAATAATATATTGTATGATTCAAACGATCCTCAGCCAAAATCAATTAATCGTTTGTACGACAAAATGTCAATGGTTACACATACCAAAAGGAAGTTTCCCAATAGGTTAGGTTTCGTTGAATGTATTTAATACGGTTCGAAAGAGTCAGAGCTAGAAGGAGGTCAGGACACCCAACGCGTTTGGAGTATCGTTTTGGTATTATCCTCCCATGTGATTCTTATTCTGCCTCGTGGTCTCCTTCCTTCTGGCCTGGCTTCGTAGCTTTGTTTTGGGTATCTATCTTTGTTCATTCTCATGATATGTCCAAACCATCGCAGCGGTGTAGTTTGTACTAAATCTTTATTTGAGCAGATTTGGAGTTTATCTCGGAAGGTCTGATTTCATATTTTATTTTGTTTTGTTTTTCCTTCCACCGTATGTAGATACCTCATTTCCGCGGTTTTTAGGCTTAAGTGTTGTTAATCGGAGTGGAGAGTGCCCAAAATTCAGAACCATAGTTAGTTTGATAGTTTGAAACAGGAACGTAAGTATTTTTGTAGAGTATAAGCAATTTTAGTAGGTTTGAATAATTCCTGTTTTCCTTAAAACTTCCTGTTAAGAACTCCGAACAATTTTCCAGCGGCTGCTGTTCTTGCATTTATTTCGTTTTTAAGTTTGCTATCTGCACTGAAGATTGTTCCTAGGTATTTTTAAAGTTTTCCACTTGTTCTAGCTCTTCTCCATTTAGGCATATTTCATGTTGTTTTTCCTCTCTGGATATCACCATAGTTTTTCCTCTATGGCTACTGATATTCATACCCTTTTTCTTCAGCTCCTGGACCCAACCGTTCAGATTTCTTTGGAGTTAACAGCAGATTCTGCTATAAATTATACGTCATCACGAGTGCTCTTAGTTTAACTAGCTTTAACTGCCAATTTCCAATTGTGTAGCTTGTTCCACACTCACACGCTCGGATGACGTCATCCATAATAAAGATAAAGAGAAGTGGGCTAAGTATATCTCCTTACCTTACGCCACAAGTTGTTCGGAACTCTTTGAATTTCCCGGCCAACTTACTTACTCATTTTCCGGCCTATTTACGTTCCTCTTCTTCTTATTTATTTTTTTTTTAATCTCTCTGAATTTTCTCTCTGGACTCTGAATAGGTACTTTTGATTCTCTGAATTAATGGGTCTGGGCATTTACTCATCTAAGGGTTGCCCAAAGTACTTTCCATGGCACTCGTTCGAAGGCCTTCTCCAGACCTATAAAGCATAAGTGAAAGTCTTTATTATATTCAATGGCCACTAATTATTATCACATATTATCACTAATTTGCTTTAGAGTAAATATGTGGTCCTGCACGGTTCTACAATAAATAAGTCAATTGACATTATTTCAAATCAATTTTATAATTAATTAATTAAGTAACTAATGACTGATTATTGTATTGTAATAATGACTGATATTGTGCGGACGGAAGTTTCAACTGTCTATAGGTAGTCAGGAAAAGGGTCAAATTTAGGATGCAAGATTTATAGACAAACAAACACTTTTTTTTTTTTTTTTTTTTTTTTCAGAGTTTACTGATGAGATGTTAGCAGCACAAGCCTTTGTATTTTTATTTGCTGGATTTGAAAATATTGCATTTCTAGCGACCATAACTACGTACGTTCTGAGCAAGTATCCTGAGATACAGTCTAGAGTCAGGGAAGAAGTGAAAGAAGCTAAGGCTAAGCATAACGGCATCGATTATCAAGCACTTAGAGACATGAAACTATTGGGAGCAACTATAGATGGTAAATAATGATCATTCGCTTAAATACTAACTAATATGTAACTCTTGCAATTTATAGAGCTTTGAATAAACAGGAGTCGAGTGTGTATAATATATAAGTAGGACTCCATGCCAGGATAATTAAGATATAACTTTGATCAAAAATTCAAATTGTAACATCAGTTTCAACTGCTCCTCTTTGTATTTATCTTGTTTGTAGATTGCTTACTTTTGCTTTGCTTAGTTGGATTAAATGGGAGACTTGGAGATCTTTTACCTGTATTTTTATCAGTCTACCTGTCACAATCACAACCAAAGGTTCCTAGTTCAACTTAGGCCCAAAGAACGTTGTTCTGCGTGTGTTAATGATACTGACAGTAACTGACCAATTATGATGATTGTTGGAAGAAGCGGAGTGATAGTGTGTAAAAAAGTGTCTGACTAACATCAAGCTAGAATTTTGCATATAAGTAAAAAATGTTTTGGTGCCTTTTAAGAATATGAGGTTTGCTTTGTTCGTCAGCAGGACATAGCTTGGCAACAGGCGTTTGAAAAAACCGGCGGAGAGCGGCCATGTCCCATCCTTTTTGGTGGATTATAAGATGTTCATAATCCTGGGTACTAAATTAGCTAGTAGACCAAAAATCAAGTTGATGGCAGTTTTTCCCTTGATAGGGGAACACTTTGATTTGGAGTAATATTTGATAAACTAACCCATTAAGTGACAAACTGCCTTCATCTTGATAATAATTGGTCTACTAACTAAGTTTTTACTCAGGATCATGAAAATCACATTGTCCACCAAATAGGGCGGGACAAGGCCGCTCTCCACTGGTTTGTTTTTAGGGTTTTGTAGATACTTCTCAAAACCCTTATGCCGAGGGTGATGTGTCCGTCCGTCCGTCGCTCTTTGGTTCATAGGGCCCGAACCGTTCAAGCGAAAGTGCTGAAATTTGGAACCCTGGTGCAACTTTTTGACCCAACCAGAGGAAAAATATACAGAAGTCCATAATTAGATTTGCGCATGCGCAATTCAAAAAAATGTGGTAAACTCAAAAATTTACATTTTTTTAAATTTTTGAGTGGGGTATCAAATGAAAGCTGCTGAAGAGTAGAACACAAATATATATATGCTTTTTTAAATTTTGCATTCCTTATAGGGGAAAAAAATCAAAATATACCCAAAAAAAATTTCCCCCCCCCCAACCACTATAGATTGGCTGGTGCTAAAATTTCGAAATAATTCATGCTAATGCCTTATTGTTGGGCGATGAAAATTCCGGGAGTTGATCCCAAATTTTTAAAAATTGTCAATTTTGGGCGCGAAATAGTGAAGTGCGCCCAAAATTTTATTTTTTTAAAATTTTGAGTTGGGTATCAAATGAAAGCTGCTGAAGAGTAGGACTCAAATATATATTTGCTTTTTTAAATTTTTTATTCTTTAATGTTTTTATAAGTCAAAATATACCCAAAAAAACATTCCCCCCCCCCAAACTTTATATAATGGCTGGACCTAAAATTTTTAAATAATTCATAGTTATACCTTATGGTGGGGCGATGAAAATTTCCTGAAAAATGTAATTTATCTTGTCGTTAATACCGATAAAAAACATTGTGACCCCCCGGGTGATCGAACCCGGAACCCTTTGGATCGAAGACAAAAAATCATAATTACATAACGGATGTGCTGATTCATCTACAAAACCCTAAAAAGTACTTGGGGCAAGTACTTCCCCTGTGATTTTTTCAAATGCTTATTGCCAACCAATGTCCCGAAGACGAACTTAGCCGACCACATATTCTTAAAAGGCACTAACACATTTACTTATACATAAAATAATAACTTTTTCACTCTATCTCCTGGACTATGAGCTTTGCTTAAATAAAATAATCTACAAATTCTTTAATTAATTTGCTATTTATGATAAGATTAGATTTATTCGACCATTCATAATTATTCCTTACTACACCGTGACATGTACTCCCCTGACGATAAGATGCTTCCAAACTGTTGGCGAAACGTTATTTACGTTATTATTTATTACGTTATTTATGTTATAGACTATTTTATAATGTTCGTATATATAAATATATTTTATTATCCTCTGTAGGAAGCAACCAACGCACAAAAATTGAAACTTGCGCGCAGATTGAACATTTGTTGATTTGATCGAACAAGTTAAATACAAATGTTGGTGTTCTTGTGAACAAATGTCCACAAGAACGATGACGATAAGTGTTGTTGACGATGTGCATAGTGCACCCGGCTTACTTACCAACACACGCACAACCTTCGTATATTAATTCATTAAAATATAATAAGCTTACGAGTATATAGTAATATAATGAAGCAAGTCTTTTGATAATAAAGAGTTTGGCCAATATGAATTTCTGCCTTTATACTAATTTACATCCCTCACTTGTAATAATTTAATGTATGTAATAAATTTGTTTCAGAGGCACTGAGATTGTATACACCAAATTTTGTCGTTTTAAGAGAATGCAACAAACCATACACACTTAGCGATGGTAAGCTCGTTCAACGAAGTTATACAATTTTTTTCTTCGATTTTTTGAGGTCTTTAGGGATCTTGAATTGAAAAATAACTTTTTTTTAATTATATTTTTAAAAAAGGCTATATTTCGCCCTATCCTGGGCATCTTCAGGCCTAAAAATAACAATAACAATATATAACATTTATTTTAACAATTTTATTATTTTTTTTTTTTAAGTTATACCAATATTTTCTAATTTAATTTTTTTTAATTGCTATTTACTTAGTTTCTTAGTGGTTCACATTCGCCTCTAATAAGGGTGTCAGGTTTTGCAGAGAGCATGCCTAAAGTATTGCGGGACAACAAACAAACACTCTTTTTTGTCTATAGACATATCTACATTTACGAAAAATTACCTGCAATTATTTATCTTCCTTCACTCTTGTCATAATCTGCTTTCCATAAACCCACCCAACATGTGCCTGTTTTTTTCTGGAATCTCAGTCCGTATTGAATTCAGCCTATACTCAGGCTGTAAACATAGAACAGTGATTAAAATTCAATTGAATTTATGTATAACGAGGATGAGTTAAAAGTAAAATAACTAAGTTTTAAATTTACTGACGTCTCGAAAAATGTATTTTCTTCTTTAAGGTATTAATGAAGAGAATGCTTCCATTCTGGATCCGAATTGAGCTTTCAATACGTTTCGAGTCCAAAGTCAGTACAGCGTTTTATTAAAGAATTGTATTTATTTATTTATTGTTTTTTAATGAAAGTATTTTTCAGTCTGAATTCCAAATTGTATACTTTGTAAATTGTATAATCTATAATAGGATACCTATTGGTTCATTGGAATGGTAGGCACACCAAGAACTTTATTTAAACAATTAAGTTTTATTTATAAAGGTTAAGTGTTTGTCTTATTATAAATTTTCTAACTTCTCTACTTCGCTTCTAGGTAAAATAATAGAGAAAGGGACGTCTTTATTGCTTCCAGCTCTATCACTTCAAACTGATGCTAAATATTGGCCAAATCCTGAAGAATTCAACCCAGATAGATTCCTTATTAAAGAGAATATTAGACCAGGAACATACATGCCTTTTGGAGATGGACCAAGGATTTGTATTGGTAAAAATATTATATCGCTTATTGCTTAAAGTAAATTATTTCTTTACTTTTTGAATGATAATTACACCCATATAATATTTAAATTAAATAGTTGATTTTATGTATATTTGTATAAGTGTTTTGATAGACCTAGTCCCTCAGCGGGCTAAAGTGCTACGAAGTTTTTAAATACTTTTTTAATTCATTGTCTGGCCAACCCTACTGAATAAACAAACACTGATAAGAAAAGAGCGTAATTAAGTAGTCATGACGCTGAAACTGGAGGTAGAGTCCAATGTGATAGGTACCTTCTAAGAGCCGCGCCATAGTTTCAAGTTCCATTGTGTTCTTTCCTCAATATCTACTGGAATAGCAAATTTGTTATGATGGTAAAATCTTTCCCCGTTTTAAAATTCCTATTTTTATATGAAGCTCACCTTTAGCGAGCGTTGCGCGCGAACGCTTGGTCGAATAAAACGGTGCAACAAACTTAGCCTGGGCATGGATAGATAGATTTTTTATTTGTTATACATTATCTGTTATTTAGCTCAGAGGTTGTCGCTGCTGATGACAAAAATAATTTTGGCTAAGCTGCTTCTGAACTATGATCTGCAACAAAGTCCTAAGACTAAGGAACCTGCAAAAATCAAATTTGTGTTAACAGCTGACACTGAAGGAGGATTCTGGGGAACCTTCAAAGACTTGGAAAACTAAGCTTTAAACATATTTTAAGACATTATATAATAATTATAAATAATCAATATTATAATATACATTTACTATTAAATATACATTTAGTATTAAATATACATTTAGTATTAAATATATACATTTTATTTAACAAACCCTAACTTCTTAATAATATGTTATTTAGTTGTTTTTTTCTTCCAAATCAACACCTAATTCAATCTGATACATAGAAATGCGAAGATAAAGTCCATACACGAGTAGATACACAAAACCAAGTGTTGATATTTTTAGTTGAATAATGTAGTCAACGTTGTGAACTAGAGATTTTTAAAATAATCAATTTTTTTTATTAATTAAGTTAAAAGATTAATGTCGATTATAATCAGAAGAATCAAATACGAGATGACGTCTTCGTGAAATTGTATATACAATGTCTACGGTCGACGTCATTTTATATACAATATACTAGAGCTACGTCACGAAAACTAAAATTGTGGGACGCTATGAAGATTTTTTGTGACAACGTTCTACGCTTTTGTCTTTAGTGACGCGCATAATATACAATGGCTGTTAAAATGGCAATGGAATAGACACTTGAAAAAATATGTTGGTAGTTATCGGACGCAAACCGAACTTGTTTCGTGCTAGACTCCTAGTCGGTAAGAACAAAATAAAAATGTTTTATGAAGTTTTGTTTTCTGTCTTACGATAAAAAGGTAAGGATAGTTGATTACTCACCGCATGCTATAAACAAGGCTTCTTTGTTTTTATCAAAAATACTACCTGAAATCATGTTTACGACCTTATTTCTCTCAATACATCATAATATACCTACAACTGACGATTTTATTTCGATATAGCTATCTGTTATTCAATGTAAGTAGGTATACGAATGCAAAATGAAATTAAGTCCTAAAGTAAGGAGCTAAAGATAAGGATCAAGAGATGGAAGAGATGGTTCTTCGTTTTAGGTTTCTTTACCAAGTACGAAAATAAACCTTATACAACGACTCTTTCTGTCTGTCCGTTGGCATGTTTCAATTCATAAACTACTATAGCTAGGAATATGGAAATTTTTGAGTTTTCACGCTTAATATTTTCAAAATACTAATTAAAGTTTTACTCTACATGACATGTTATACATCAATTTACAGGTCTTTTTGAAGTGTAGAAAAGGAATATGCAACGATTAAAATTTTACACTTAATATTTTCAAGATTGCGCCCAATATGGCAGAAGGCTAAACAGAATGTTTTTAGTAAGCATGACATGTTGTACATTATTTTGAAGATCTTGAAGAGTAGGAATAAAATGTGCACATATAGTTACAATATTTTCATTTTGAATAAAGACAACGATCGTACAGAAACCGGTGATTATCGCTTCACGTACTTACGTGAAGCGCGCCTTACTTGTTTTCAATTGGTGCCGCAAAACATCGATTTTGAAATTTTGATGGGTTTTTACTTGTGAAGGTTTCCCAGGTCCAAAAAATAAACGTCGGTTTTAGGTTTCTGTACAATGTAAAAAAAGGAACCTTATATGCTCTGTCTGTCTGTCCGTCTGTCTGTCCGTTGTTTTGTTCAAATTTATAAACTACTATAGCTAGAAATTGTTATGGCACATAGGTGCATCACGGCGTTTGAAACAACTGGACACATTTTGGAGTTTCTACACTTAATATTTCCAAGATGGCGGCCCGGCCAATATGGTGGGTGACTAAAAAAAAGTTTTTAGTTACCATGACATGTTATACATCAATTTAAATGTCTTGTAGTGAAGAAAAAATGTATGCAACTATTACACCTGATAATGATAACTAAGTAGTACAGAAACCGGCGATTATCAACTCACGTACTTACGTGAAGCCTTACTTGTTTAAGAAATGTCTCTGTAGTTTGTTGTCTGCGCAACCGCGTGGAGGCTAAAATTACGACAAAATTTCGCGGACATGTTAGATAAATCATTCTCAACTGCGAATTAGTAAATCAATTTCAGCTCTAAATTTTGGGTGATTGCCTCTCCTAAACAACGTAATAACTGGAAAAATAAATTATGACGAAAAAAGTTTTGACGATTTTAATTTAAACAATACTAAAATGTAGTCTATTTAAATACATTATGTAAGATTTCTTTCCGGGAATGTGATGAAAATTAATATATCTGAGTTTGGTGAACATCGAAAATAAAGTGTAACCAATCCACCTGTTGAATATATTTTTAATGTATTTATTAATTGGGATTTAATCTAGTCTTACTGTGATAATTTTTTATTCGATTTTATCGTAACGATTTATAATTATGAATTAAAGAAAGTAATATTTTACTGTTTACAGAAATGAGCATCTTGTTAGATCTTTTTGTAAAGAAAATAATTAATTAATTAAATCATTAATATAATAATAAAAATAATTAATTAATGCTATCAATTTGTACTGACTTTTATGAAAGTTATTATTTTATTTTGAATCACTTGCAGTTTTTCCCTGAAAGATTTATTTCCCCCTTGAATTTCGTTGTCCGTACTCAAACAATATAACGTCTTAATGAACACTGGCGGCGTCCGTAATTATTCCACTATAAAAATATAAAAAAATAAAACAAATTACATGTGTATTTTGTAGTTATGATTTTATATTTTGAATAGAAAATAATTTATTTACGTCAATATAAATGAGTGTTTTTGTTTGTAGACAAGACAAAGTTGGGAGTACTTCTAGATAGATGACCCTGACAAGTAATATGAGGTCTAGATGTAATATTCTATTAATTTTAGTACTCCACTGCCTACTCGTGTTTATTAGCTGAATGATCTTCCACTCTGGCCTTAAGAAGCCTTGAATGTGAGTGAGTGGGCGGGGGTGTTACAACTCTCAGTCGAATTCGTCAACCCGTTCTGGAAACACGCAATTTTATCTTCTCGAACATTACACAGTGGTACAAATTTTCGTATTCTTTTCTCAAATTTCATAATGAATTTGAAGTGCTTTTTATCGACCTCATCGATTTATTTTTTTATTTTTTTTTAACAAATATACGTAGTATAAATAAGATAACAAATAAAGAAAAAAATCTTCCTCTTATTAAAGTTTCTCAAATATGAGTACGCAATTACTTTGCTCTGTGTTTTCCATTTTTATTACTACGTTTTTATTAACTTGGTTTCTTGTTTGTATGTTTGTTTGTTTGTCCGGTACAAATCTTGCAATCGAATTTTAACTAACATCCCGAGTAGCTAGACATTTGAAACTTTCAGAACATTCAGAACACGATGACAATGCATTATTTTAATGCTTTTAGTAATTTTTCAGCAGAATTTAATTCGTTTTCAGCAAATTTGCTGCATGGAAAGTTAGTTTGGAAAAAAACCGCATGTTATTTTATTTGTTTTTGTCATATCCCCAATATTTACAATCCTTCATTTTGACAGATTTCAAATGTAAGATTTTTTTGAGAGGTAAACATTGAATGACAGCAAAAAATAATAAGTAAACCAAGTAAATAAAAAATGAATTAATTGAATTAAAAACGTAGTATATAAAAAGTTCTTTTTATCTTGTAATTATTAGTCTTTTCAAGTTTTCGTGATTTAATTTAATTATTATTCAATTATATCACAAGTTAGCACCAGAAATCATAATTTCCTGGGAATTAATGAACCCGGCCACACACGGATTAACTCAGCAGCTAGATATTTTCCGGAAAATTCGAATATAGATAGGCTAAATTTTAGATTTTGCTTCTGATCTTACAGAAGGTAATGCAAGCTATGTGATCATTTTGAAGAACGAAATTATATTATGTCTTCGATTTCAAAAGAAAGAAATCCGTTCTAGCAATTAAGTAACATTTTTGGTTCAGCGTCATATCTCTCAGTCTGTCAATCGCTATTTCGCTCAATTTTTGCGTTACTAACATATCTTTAACACTACTCGTCCGATTTCAATCAAATTTGGACTGTAGATCATACTTAGCCCATCGTTGTTCTCATATAAGAATTCACCTTCTTTGCCCATTTGTTTCTCTATCTCATGAGCTCAATCATTCATTTATTTACACCCATATCTTCAAAAGTACTTATCTGATTTGAAATTTGGATTGTTTGTGAAAAGTAGCCCGCTGATAGCCCCAGATTAATTTCAACCATCTGCGCTCTTTAAATCTTCTTACTATGATGAATATAAATTTAAAACTTTTAAAAATGGGGGGGGGGCATCAAATATATATGTCAATAATACGTCGCAAAAGCATAAAGTCATTAGAGTATATGAAATAGGACGCGAGGAAGCTATGCTCCACACCAATTAGCAGAATATTTTTATATCCAAATCGTCGGAACAGTTTTCGATATTCTTTTTATCTTAAGATTTTTGGGGGTGTCATCAGAAAAACATCTGTGTAAGTTTTCGCGGAAAGTTGATCAAACGTAGATTAAAAGATTTGTTGTTCCTGACAGAAAAATAAATTGATTAAAAGTGTGTAAAAATACTTAAGATTTTATTGAATTCACGTTAGATTTTAATTTAAATTTAGATAGTTCATAATAATTAGCCCACTGATTGTCCCATAGTCAATTTCAACATTTTACGCCCACTGCATTTTGTATGCGCCAGAACTTATTTTATTAACTCCTATATCATTAAAAGTAAATTTTGGATAGTTTTACTTTGCCAAAGGGAGTGAAAATAAATGTGACCCAACTGGGAATCGAACCAGATCCAAACCGAATGTGGCAATTCGCCCAATAAGCAAACATTTTTTAGGGTTTTGTAGATACTTCTCAAAACCCTTATGCCGAGGGTGATGTGTCTGTCTGTCCGTCGCTCTTTGGCTCATAGCGCCCGAACCATTTAAGCTAAAATGCTGAAATTTATAACACTGGCGTAACTTCCGGGCCCAAACACAGGACATATACACAAAAGTTAAAAATTTAATATGCGCATGCGCAATTCGAAAAAATGCGGTAAAGTCAAAAATTTAGATTTTTTTTAATTTTCGAGTGGGGTATCAAATGAAAGCTGCTGAATAGCAGATTACGAATATATGAATAAATTTTTAAATTTCGCTTTCCTTATTGGTCAAATAAATCAAAATACACCCAAAATTGCCCCCCCTCAACTACCATATAACGGCTGGATGTAAAATTTCAAAATAATTCATACTAATACCCTATTGTGGGGTGATGTAAATTCCGGGAGTGCATCGAAAAATTTTAAAAATTGCCAATTTTAGGCGCGAAAATTTAAAATTTGCCCAAAATTTTATTTTTTTAAAATTTTGAGTTGGGTATCAAATGAAAGCTCCTGAATAGTAGGTAACAAATATCTAAATACATTTTTAAATTTTGCATTCCTTATAGGTTAAAAAAATCAAAATATACCCAAAAAAAATTTCCCCCCCCCCAACCACTATAGATCGGCTGGTGCTAAAATTTCGAAATAATTCATGCTAATACCTTATTATGGCGCGATGAAAATTCCGGGAGTTCATCCTAAATTTTCAAAAATTGCCAATTTTAGGCGCGAAAATTTAAAATTTGCCCAAAATTTTATTTTTTTAAAATTTTGAGTTGGGTATCAAATGAAAGCTGCTGAAGAGTAGGACACAAATATATATTTGCTTTTTTAAATTTTGCGTTCCTTATTGGTTTATTACTGATAAAAAACATTGTGACCCCCCGGGGGATCGAACCCGGGACTTTTAGATTGAAGACAAGAAATCATAATTTACATAATGGGTATGCTTACTCATCTACAAAACCCTAAAAAGTACTTGGACTGAGTACTTCCCTGTGATTTTTTATTAATACCTTCATGGTTAAAGTATTTAATCGATTTAAGGAAAATAGCCTCGAGAAAGGTATGACCGTTTTGCTTCCAGCCGTATTATTTTATCTATGTGACCATTGACCATACGTCTAATAATAGAACGTAAGGAAGGAGGAAGCTTTATGTGACACAATAATTGGCAGAATATTTTCGATGGCGATGCTCGGGATATTTATTTACAAGAGAAGATTTATTGGCCTTGTAATATGTCGCATATAACCAAGCCACTTTAATAAAACCAATGTGTTTGTACTCAATAATATGTGCTAACTACTTTTTATAAATATATTGAGTTTATACTTTGACAGATGGAATCATTTTTGTAGATTGGATTGTACGACTAAAAACTTACTAATCAATTCCATTCTGGTGAATGATGTAAATAGACATTTTTAATCGGAATTTATATTGAAGATAAGAAGCAACTGTTTACACAACTGTTTACTTTTTCGGCATCAAGATATTTTTGCTTAGTGAAATAAATTATTATAATTCTTTCTGTACAGTCTGACGGTAGTGCATACCCATTAAATTAATAAATATACTAAAAATAACATACTTCTTAGCTAAGCACGGGAATGCAACCAGTATGCATACATACTCAAAACACCGCTGAGAGTCTAATCACGGTACTTTTGGATCTACTAGAGCTTTGACATTGAAATGCAAAATAGGCATCCTTTTCATAGCCCATAGGTCCTATAGTTAATAAAAAATATTCCACTAATCTTATCATTTTATAATATCATCATTTTTTGGACATTCAAAATGGCCACTACTCCTCTTCAAGGAAATTACTAAAAAACCGACCATTAATTCCTTTCTTTTACTTAATGCGTTATAAAAAGTAAGTATAAAAAAAAAAAAAAAAAAGTATTATAATCACATAATGGTAGTTGAACCTGTTGAAGGGAACTACCAGCTCCCTTATGTGATTATACGAGTAATACTTTCTTCTTATAACGCTGTAGCTTACCGGCTAAATTAGATAATATAGGCTCGAAAATGGCTTGAAAAGCCGAAACGTCGCCACAGTAAAACATGAAGTAGAGTCTTTATTTTCTTCGTCATTCATACCCTTTAAGGATACACCTTCTATACGTAGTATTTTTTAAAGATAATGACAGGCGTGGTCGTCCATTTTTAATGGCTGTATTTATTTTAAATTTAGATGTTAAATGGATAAGCTTTATTCCATATGCTGGGTTATTCATAAATACACTACAATCTCAACAATGAAGAAATCAGCAAGAAATGATTATTATTGTTACCATTATCGTGATTTCAAGAGAAATATTGCAGAATTCGTGGAGAATATTTTCCTAAAGGCTCGCCGATTTATTGTTTGGGGATATTGCAAATAAAATAGCATAACCCACTCAATATGTTGATTTTTTTATTACCTTCATATTTGGCTGATTTATTCAATGTTGAAAATTTCCAGTTTTTCTGAATTTCCCCATATATATATAGATTACAAGTATTTATTTATGTTTTTAGCAAATGCTCTCATTTATAATAATTAATATAACCATTTTCTTGCAGATGTCGTTTCTATCTGAGAATCTATTGGGGATTCTCATAGCCTGTATATTGATACTGCTTTACATTAAAATAAAGAAGAGATTGAATTATTTCTCTGATAGAAGATTGGCTTATATTGTACCGTCATGGAAAGACATCATCAACACAACGTCATTTAATTCTTTTATGACTTTACCTTTAGAGATATACGACAGGACACATGATATTGATTCTCCTTATGTTGGATTCTTTCAAATTATGATGAAACCTTCAATTTTAATCCGTGATCCTGCACTTGTTGAAAGTGTCCTAATTAAGGACTTCTCGCACTTCCAAGATCATGGATTCGATATTGATTTAAAACTGAATCCTCTTGCAGGACATCTCTTCAACATGAAAGGAGACGAGTGGAGGACCTTAAGGTAATCATATTTTTTATAAATACTATCATCAAAGCCTGGTTTGCACCGACTAGTACGTTTTGTCATCAGATTGATCAGAGGTTGAACAAATTAGATCAGAGGTCCAATTTGTTTATGTTTGTATGAGTGTTGCGCGTGAGCGTGAAGACGGATGATAACGCTGTTAAACAAATTTAGCCTGAGCATTGGAAAAAGAAACATTTATACAATTTTTACGAAATTTAAACTAAATCAGTGAATGTTTATTTAAATTTAGGGTGTCCGTTAAAAAGACATGTTGATACACTGAAGATTGAATGATTAGAAAACCTCGCCACCTAACAGTCTGAACAGACAAGATCTACGATAAGTCGTTAGTTCTGGACTTAATAAAATAACAATTTACAAATAAGGTACATTAGTTGATTATAAAACAATATTTTAAAAAACAAGCTTTTATTCGTATTCTTTTCTCAGAAAACCCTTTTAACTGACACCCATATCATGGGGGTTCTAAAAAAAATCTAGTCCGCCATCTTGGGCTACCCACTATATTGGATTTAGAACGACGTCACTTAGCTAACCATGCATTGTCAACCAAACTAAACGCGTATGCAAAATTTCAATTTAATCGGTTGAGGATAATTGCAAGATTTAACCCGAACATACATTATACTAACATTGCAAGTTAAAAGCTTGTAAAAAGAATCCAGCTCGTTAATTCAATTTAACATGTGAAATTTACTATTAATTTAGAGAAATTTTTTTTTAACTGTTTAAATGCTGGTAACTTAAAATATTAGATTTTTTTTTTACTAAAATTTGCATGAATTTTCATGAAATTTTGCTAATCTGGATATTTTTTCAGACAAAATTGATTGTTTTTAGGCACAAGTTGGTACCAACATTCACCTCAGGCAAGTTGCGTGGAATGGTGCCAATAATGGAGGAGTGTGCTGATAAACTTATTCAGGATATGAAACAGGATCCCAGTCTTAAGAAGGACGTAAATCTGAAAGATCTTTTGAAAAGATATTCACTCTCTGTCATCGGTAAAATCATCTAACATTTCTTATTGGAAGCTTATCATTTAAACGTCTGACATTTTAATAGTTGTTATTATTGCGTTATGCTCTGTTCTTGGATTAGGTACGTGGTACGAGTTAAAATTATTCCAATATAAAAATTCTTTCATTTTTAAGTTCTCGTATTTAACAAAGGTCCTGATTCAAATTAGCGAGCAGAACATTGCAAAAAACGAATGGAAGGCATCTAGATAACATATTATATGGTCGTTGTATTCGACTGATTCAGCTGATGGAAATAATATTACCTATGTATTTCTAAGGAATTGTGAACTTCTGAAGAACGACCTATTTTTTATACATCCGAATTTATAAGATTCCTGAACAGAAATCAAAGATTTTAAGACTCATATCTGTGTGGTGGTTTATTGGTCAAAAGTTTTGTTAACCACCATATCTTAAAAACTAATATCTAAAAACATATCTAAAAACTAATAGGGGGGGGGGGGGATATTAATTTCAACTTTTTGCACCTACTGCTTGCTCTGCACATGCACTCAATAATGTTTTTATATACCTATGATAACATTAATAGTACTTACCTGAATTTGAAGTAATTGAAATGGTTCGGCAAAATCAGCCCAGAGATGATTCCACATTTTTTAACAACCGTCTGTCTGCGCAAATTTTATATTACAAATACTTGTAACCCCACTGAGACTTTACGACGAAACAACAACATTCTGTTATTACGCCTATATCTTAATGAAGGCTCTTTAGAGATCTTTAAGTGCTCTCCAATTTTGAAGAAATTTAGTCAAAGCCTACTATTTATCTTCTTTTCACCTTTTATACCAATACTAATATATTCTGTATTACTTATTCTATTTTCAGCCAGTACTGCCTTTGGTATTGAACCAGATAGCGTTAAAGGTGAGGACAATCAATTAAGAAAAATTCTGCAGGAACTTGTTACTCCAAGTTTCAGCATTGTGAGTATAAATTTACCCCAACTTTATCTGATTTTAATTAATGATAGCGAGTAAATGTCGAAAGAAAAATAAAATTTTGGAAGCATATCTTTCTTTCTTCATAGTATTAGAAAGAATTGTCTCTTCTACAGGGAGGAAGGGAACTTTTGGACTTACACCGAGAAAAACTCATGATCTGGAATTATGTCGTAGTAGTACGATCACCATTCGCTCACCGCCTGCAATAGTGGCACAATGCAGAAAAATCGAAAAATGAGTTTTAATGCTGACCTTATGTAAAAAAATGAGGAGTTTCTAAATGTAATAACGGCATAAGTCTATCTTAATGTATTGCCACCAGGCGGCATTAGTGTCTTTGCTTCATTATAGGTTTTGTTTATATATCTGGCTGCAACACTGGCACATTTCAATTTGGTTTTGACGATCGTAAGTAAAGGCAACCTTCCTATCTGCAACAGAGGCCCTTTTTCGAGTTGTGCCGGTATTGTAGAATGCTTAAAGCTCTTCTCTTATCGCTACACCGTCTCAACTTACAATTGTTTGCACTATACCCAGGTGTTTTAAGATTTTTGTTACTTAATAATCAAATTTTAATTATAATAATAAAAATAACGTCTGCATAGTGGCTTTCTTAAATCTGTAAAAAGAAATATTAGTCATGGATGCTTATACTACTAAATTTGGAATGCAGTATTATATTCAAATTTAATAAGGCAAAAATAGTTAGCATTGCCACCATAAAAATTGGTATCACTATCAATAATAATATAAAATATTTCAGTAGAAATCATTATGTTAATTAAGATCATTTTTCGACTTTTTTTGTAATGAAAATATATTTCGATTTATTTATTAATTTTTACTAATATTTTTGAAATGTCTAATCTAAAGCATTCCTTTTTTGGGTTTCGTTGAAAAAACCAAAAAAAGAAATCCTTATATTTTTGTTCCTGTGTCTGTCTGTCTGTCACTCTGTACGGTTCCAATAACTTTTGAATCAAAACAGATAGAAACATGAAACTTTTCAGTAATAAAGATCTTTTTGACGCGCACACGGGAATGATATAGCGAACTCATAATGATCTGCTATTCAAACCCAAAATGGCGAATAATCCGCGCCACGCGATTTTTTTTTTTTTTTTTTTTTTTTTTT
>KZ651990.1:16471-27089 GCA_001010745.2 Gerris buenoi | reverse complement strand
GATGGAACGAGAGACGACAGTCCGTGGACTGTCAGGCCACGGACTGTCAAAACAAAATCGTCTTTATTTTGTTTATTTCCCTCTGTCGGACTGCAGTTAAAAATCGACAGATCTCGGCCTGCAGGCGCTCATCGCACAGTGTATGGCGCATACAGGCACAGATCTGTAATTCTTTACGATTGCCTGCAGGCTGTGGACTGTTAATGTGTGGTGATCTGATATTTTGGCCTTACGATAATCGTATAAGATAACGGCCTGCAGTTAAACTGTATGTGTGTGGGCCCCTTAAAAATCACAATTTTGAAACCAGTGGCGGCGCCAGGGCCGGGCGAACCGGGCGACCGCCCGGGGCCCCGCGCTTCGGGGGGGCCCCGCGGCAGGTCCCCTTCACTGATTTTTCGGATTTATTTTTATTTTTTTACTTTCGAATTACAAAATTAAAATCTGTGACAAAGTATTATTTGTTAATTAGTTAATTAATACAAAAAATATAATATAGTAAAACCTTACTAAAACGGACCCTGTATGACACGAAAACCAGCCTTAACGGGAGAAAATACGGTAACCTGTGTCACGAAAAGATTATAGACAGGCAAATTAGGGTGAACTCTGTGAGACAAACGCGGTGTTATTTTGTGTTGTATTCTTGTTCGAAATAAAACCAGGGTGTGAGCTAAGGATAATAAAGGGGATGAAAAGGCATATCTAGAAATGTGTGAGTTTATGAGAATTATAAAATAAGTGTAAGAGTATACTATACAGGGTGTTACCGACCTAAACCGAAAAAAAAATTTTGGTGAAACTAGACCTAAAATAGAGCAAACCTCCACCAAGCTCACTTTTCTATCTCAATCCGTTGCCGAGATATGATTTTTTAAAGAATTTTTTTAAAAAACACGTTTTTCGCTAATAAAACCGCAATTTCTCCACTTCAAGTCAATTATTTTAAATTTTTGACCATATTTTCGAAATCAGCGTTAAATTGCCTATAATACTAGATCATTTTTATTTTTAGAAATTATTAACTTAACAGAAAAAACCGTTCAAACGTTCAAAAAATAGAAAAAATAAATTTTCTAAAATTCTTTGAACACTCACTATTTTCATTAGAAAAACTCTTGAAGACTGTCAAATCTCACAAAAACTTCCTCATCTAATACTCTTTCGAACGGTATAAATAACATTGCGATTCCGTATAGATTTCATTGAGAAGTTTAAGTTTGAATGCAAAAAAACGTCACATTATGCACGTAAACTTCTAGCAGGTGCCTACCAAAATGCTTGGATGGAACGAGAAAAATCCTCAGAAATTGTTTAAAATGGAAATTTATTACATAAATCATTTTAATAAAAAAACAATTTTAGATACGGACAATTAGATAAGACATTTAGAAGTGGTTTCCTCTATTGCGAATGCAGGTTATTGCCCTTTTTCGGACCTACAAACCCAACCCTCATACGCATAGAAAAAATATCGCGGAGTGTTACTTTAAATAAGAACGGATTGCATTCCTTTTATTTCACAGCTGTACAATATTTAGAGGAAAATGATCCTGCTCATCGTATCGAATTTTGCAGGTGTTTGTTAAATACCACTATGGAACAACCCATGAAAGGCCCGATCACAATAACACAAATAACACCCGCCCATACGTTGACTGTGAATCTAGTTTGGAATGATGAACTATGTTGAGTCCTGTTAGGGTTTTCATGGGACTAGTGGTGACGATTGTGTGTGTTAAATACCCCCTCCCATGTGGAAGTTTATTTATCTGTCCACGGAATTTTTCTTAGGAAATGTATGTTGGTAGGTCAAAAAAGGGCATAAATAGCCTGCATTCGCAAAGGGGAAAACCACTTTTAAACCACTTCTAAATGTCTTATCTAATTGTCCGTATCAAAAATTGTTACATAAAAAATGTTTTATGTAATAAATTTCCATTTTCAAAAATTGCTGAGGATTTTTCTCGTTCCATCCAAGCATTTTGGTAGGCACCTGCTAGAAGTTTACGTGCATAAGGTGACGTTTTTTTGCATTCAAACTTACATTTTTCAATGAAATCGATACGGAATAGCAATGTTATTTATACCGTTCGAAACAGTATTAAATGGGGAAGTTTATGTGAGATTTGACAGTCTTCAAGAGTTTTTCTAGGAAAATAGTGAGTGTTCAAAGAATTTCAGAAAATTTATTTTTTCTATTTTTTGAACGTTTGAACGGTTTTTTCTATGTTAAGTTAATAATTTCCAAAAATAAAAATGATCTAGTTTNAGTTTTTGTGAGATTTGACAGTCTTCAAGAGTTTTTCTAGGAAAATAGTGAGCGTTCAAAGAATTTCAGAAAATTTATTTTTTCTATTTTTTGAACGTTTGAACGGTTTTTTCTATGTTAAGTTAATAATTTCCAAAAATAAAAATGATCTAGTATTATAGGACATTTAACACTGATTTTGAAAATATGGTTAAAAGTTAGAAATGATTGACTTGAAGTGGAGAAATTGCTAATTTTATTAGCAAAAAACGTGTTTTAAAAAAAATTCTTTAAAAAATCATATCTCGGCGACAGATTGAGATAGAAAAGTGAGCTTGGTGGAGGTTTGCTCTATTTTAGGTCTAGTTTCACCCAAATTTTTTTTTCGGTTTAGGTCGGTAACACCCTGTATTGTAGGGGGATATACTGACACGAATCATTCATATATAATATTATATTCATATATAATATTATATATATATATATTATCCCCGTCCCCCCGCGAGGGTGCCCCGCCATGTTTTACCGCCCAGGGCCCCGCAAGGCTTAGAACCGCCACTGTTTGAAACCCGTCAAAATATGAAGATTGTAAATATGGGATACGGCAAAACGAATAAAATAACTTGCGGATTTTTGCCGAACTAAATTTCCATACAGCAAAATTAGCTTAAAACCAATTAAATTCTGCTGAAAGATAGCTAAAAGTATTAAAATAATGCATTGTCATCGTGTTCAGAGCTATGCTAAAAGTTTCAAATGTCTAGCTATTCGGGAAGTTAGTTAAAAATCGATTGCCAGATTTGTATCAGACAAACAAACAAGAAACCAAAATAATAAAAACGTAGTAAAAAGTAGTCGTCAAATTTCAAGTTGCTACCGCAAGTTCGTAAGTTATCGAATGAGGATATCCCTACCGTCGATACTTGCTTGATCTGGAGATCACTGGACCGGTTTCGGCTAAACGCCATCATCAGCAGAGTCGAAGTCTCTCGTAGCACTCAACACACTCATCGAGTCTACATGAGAGAATGAAGTTTCATTCAAACTTAATTCTCTCAACTCAGTTTCCAACTTCATTCTCTCATGTAGACTCGATGAGTGTGTTGAGTGCTACGAGAGACTTCGACTCTGCTGATGATGGCGTTTAGCCGAAACCGGTCCAGTGATCTCCAGATCAAGCAAGTATCGACGGTAGGGATATCCTCATTCGATAAAAAGTAGTCATTTAGTCGTAGAGTGCTCTTCTGACGTAAAATGAACGATAACGCCGTACAAAAGCGTAACTGGTATTCTGGAGATAAATATCAATGGTAGCCAATCAATTTAAAATGTAGCTTTAAGATAGTATAATATTGAAAACTAAGTTAAAAATAATTCATAAATGTAAGAGGACTTTTATTTTTTTCCCAGAGAATGAAATTCTCCCTAAGTTTGGTCTTGCCATCTATCGTTAAAATATTCAAAATCAAACTTTTCCCTCAAGAAACTGAGGATTTTATTCTTAACGTTATAAAACAGTCGTTTGAGATGAGAAAGAAGTCTGGAGTAAAGAGAAACGACTTTGTCCAACTTCTTCTTGAGCTTAAGGAGAAAGGAAGTGTTGAGCTTGATGTCAAGGATTTAGAACAGGATGAAAAGGACAATATTGCAAATATACAGAATGAGTCTACCTCTACAAAATTAGGTAAAACATTGCAAATATCATACCTATTACCTAATTGTGATAATATAGTTATTTACGCACCAAGGGAGGAAACAAAGTCATTACTCCCTGGGCGTTATTGTTGGTTCCTGAGGCGAAGCCGAGGGAACCATAATGTCTAAATCCCGAGGCGAAGCCGAGGGAGTTATTTAGTTGGTTCCTGAGGCGCAGCCGAGGGAACCATGAAGTTTAATCCCGAGGCATAGCCGAGGGAGTTAATTATAGCGAGGGTGCTATGACTTTTTGCTCCCGTGGTCCGTACAAGATTTTTCCTCCAGAAGGGTGGAAAACAACACAAACAAACCTAAGATTTCGATTTATCAATTTATTTAGGTATTAAAAACTAAGTTTACAAATGTTTATACCTTTAATTTGTTTAACGACTTTTAAAAACAAAACAAAAAAAAAGTTTTATAACATCTTATTGTAGAAAAAAATAATGTAAATTAAATGTGCAATTCATCAATTCCAACTATGTTTTCTTTGATTTCTATAATAACTTAAAGTTATTATAGAAATCAAAGAAAACATAAAAAATTTTCCTCGGGCCCCTAAAAGCGCGGGGCCCGGGGCGGTTGCCCCTGCCTAAGGGCGGCCCTGATAACTTTCAATAACTATGTAATTATAATAATAACTCTATAACTCAAATGTTTAATAATACACAAAATGTACTACAAAATGACTAACTGAATAATATTTAATTTATTTGTGTTTATCTCTAAAATACGAGAAATCAAAAACAATAATATAACCTGATGGGATGTAACCTACCTCTTTTCTACAAGGACTCTTTTCTATAAGTTTTGTTTAAACTCAGTTATGAAGTCATACGACATTTTAAAATGACGATAAAAATTAAAGTATCACGGCAATCAAAAGTACGTGTCATTTAAACTCTGTAATATTTAATAAAAAAGCTTTTAACCTGTCGAGTCATTGAGTTAAAAAAAAACTGCTATTAGTTACGAAACAGGCAACACTGATTTTTTTAAGAATAATAAGTTGGCTCTACTGTTTCTTTCCGCCACGATTTCTACTTTCCACCACGATTTCTACTTTCCGCCACGATTTATACTTTCCGCCACGATTTTCACAACTAGGCTGTAATGGGATCCTTTCCTCCCTATAAACTAGGGTGGCAAGTTAATGTTTCCTCCCTTCTGGAGGAAAAATATTTTACAGAATACCTTGCACAACGGTACAAGTAGTTTTAATTTAATTTCCATAAGGAAACAGTCTAAAGCAACCTTTACACAAGGGAACCTGGTTCAGCAATGTCGGTTCACAAAAAACAAGTTATCCTGTAAGTGGAGGTTTAACCTGCTAAATTCGTAACAAACTTGTTATTCCACTAGGTTGGAACTTTTTCGTCGAACCGAAATACGCGCACCAGGTTCCTATGTGTATAGTAGGCTTAAACGAGTAATTCAGGGGATCGCGAGGGCCAATGAATAGGACTAATCTACGACTATTGGACTAATCTAGTGGTTTAGAAAACAATTGTCAAGCAACTGGCACGAATTCACAAGAGAGCTCACTTTCTTGTGAATTCGTGTTACACATCACGTTGAAACCACATAATATCTTGTCAATATTAAGTGACACTTTCTCAAATGCAATCTTATGACTAAACCAACCCATAACAGGACATGGTTTTTGTGTCCTCTAATACCTCGTTAAATTTTATGCAAGATTTTTTGGACAATCTGTATACATATCTGACAATCTGACAATATTTGATTGGTTCTTTTTGCAGAATTCACTGATGAGTTATTGGCAGCTCAAGCCTTTGTCTTTTTGTTCGGAGGATTTGAAAATATTGCGTTTCTAGGGACCTTAACTTCATATGTACTTAGCAAACATCCAGAGATTCAGTCGAAAGTGAGGGATGAAGTGAGAGAAGCTAAAGCTAAACATAATGGTATCGACTACCAAGCACTAAGAGATATGAAGCTATTAGGAGCCTGCATGGATGGTAAATAATGATGTTTAGTAACTAAGTAATACCTACTTAAACGAGGTTCGGTGTAGCTGGGAGATTAGCTTATTCGCAATTTTGAAAAAAAATGCTATAAGAAAGGTTATATACCGACATATTTGTTGATGATTCAAATCCTAGGTGTTAAACATGTTATAGCCTTGTGCAAAGTGGGTGATAACCTCACGTCCTGTAATAAATATTAAATGTGCCAAGATGAGTATTCAGAAAAAAGAAATGGGCCCGTAGGCAAATTTCCAATAATAGAAAAAAGGTTTCGAACGGAAAAAATAAATCTCTAAAAGCTACATTTGTCATTTTGATTACACTAGTATCAACTCATCTTCTTGCTTCTAGGACTCTTTGGGCTCATTCTTTGAAATAAAATATGTTATACATATATTTGTTTTAGTGGTTATACACATATTTTATTTATTTGTTTCAGAGGCTCTGAGATTGTATTCACCAAATTTTGTTGTTTTAAGAGAATGTAACAAACCTTACACATTTAGTGATGGTAAGTTCGTATACCAAATTAAATTGTTCTTAACACCAATTATTTGCATGTAATGTTATTTTTGTTCTTCTTCATTTGCCTCAAATATCGTTTATGTTAAGGTAAATTTTATTAATAAGTAAGAGTGCAGGGAAATCCCCAATTTATTGAGTGAAAATTATTAACGATTTCCTCAAACAGTTCTTTTCTGACCATCAATTTCGTTTCCTTTCCCATCTGTTTATTACCATTGCCTAACAATGCTACATACTTATCTGTAAAATAAAAAAATGTATTACTTCTCTAAAGAGCATTTTTGTTACTAAAACAGATATGCTTTATCGTCATAGACGATAATAGAGAAGAAGACATTTATATTTTTATTAATCCCCTCTCCCACCGATCCTTAAAACATCGCGGTGGTCTGCCCTTTCGCTGAGGATTAATTGCTATTTATTTATTTACTCCTTTCTTCCCAATGTATCCTAGACAACCCACCTAGTAACCTAGAGAATTCCTAAATGTGCCATCTTTCATTAACAATTAACAATTGCCAAACTTACCTTCCTCATACTTTTTTATTCTTAACTTTTTAACATTCGTACATTCATAGCTTCCGAAATATCGAAGGTAAGCTCCTATGTGATTTTTCTGAAGAACGAAGAAAATTATGTCTCAAAATCCAAAATCCTAAGATAGAGATCACATGTTTAGTTTGTCTTTGTTTTTTTACGTGCTTACCAAAAGTAACGATAGCTTTGAGATTATACTGAAATAATAATTGTTTTCAAAAACTCCTTGACATAAATCCGTGTCAGACATCAGGGAACAAGTTGTATCTCGGGTTTGACTGTCGTTCAACATTTTCCGAATCTTCATTATCATAAAAACTGCTTATTTCGATTTGATGAAATCTTGAGGGTAGGTCATAATAATTAATTAACTTTACGTTCTATATGAATTCAACTTTCTGCGCTATCTCTTCTATATGTGCACAAACTTTGATTATTTAACACACATATTTTTTAAGTTCTTATCTGATTTTGGAATAAATTTTAATGGTTCATTAAAATTTACATTAACAGATTCAAATCTCATGTGCGACCATTCGTCCAATAAGCACACAATTTTTAATAAAACCTAGGTATATATTTTATTACTTTTCTAATTTTAGGTAAAAGTATCGACAAAGGTATGACTGTATTGCTTCCAGCCAAATCACTTCAAACTGATGCTAAATATTGGACGAATCCGGAAGAATTCATCCCAGAGAGATTTCTTAGTAAGGAGAATATTCAGCCTGGAACCTACATGCCTTTTGGAGACGGACCACGGATATGTATTGGTAAGTATGATTAGTCCGTATTCGTTTTTCAATAAATAGTCTAGGAGAGAAAAAAATATATTTACAAATAAAAAACTGCAGTGAATGAACGTGGCATATTTTTTATTTGTCAATATAAAAGAGTTAACATTTGAAGGAAGGTATTGTTTGCTACGTTAGAACATTGTCTATTTTTTTTTATTTTTATCTTTGCGTGTTGTAACCTTCTTATAAAAGTTGTATAATTTTTGTTGAGTCTAATAAATTAACATTTTTTTCTTAACCTTTTTTATTTTGATGTATTGTTATTATATATATTTGTTTAATAAGGATGAATTGTCGGTTTTCAGCTCAGAGGTTGGCACTTCTGATGTCTAAACTCGTCGTAGCTAAACTGCTTCTAAACTACGAACTCCAACCAAGTCCCAAGACTAAGGAACCTGTGAATATTAAAGTGATTTTTACTGCTGACAATGATGGTGGCTTCTGGGGCACATTCGAAGATTTAAAAAACTAAGCTCCCAACCTATTGCGAAGACCAAAATATATGATATATTATAATAAAATATTATAGAACTACATCCAATCCATATAAACCATTATTGTTTTTTATTATACAATATTTGTAACCAACTAGCTCACATAGGTCTTCTCATGTGAGTCCATGTGAGATCATTCCTTAATGATCCATTTGTGGAGTGATCCTACCAGATTTCTGCTTGCGCTCAAAAAACAATCCTTTAATCTTTTGACAGCTATTCTTACAGGACACTGTCCTGAGGTGGAAATCTTTGGATTCACCATTTTGCCCACTGAAAAAATAAGGTTACTTGCCCTGAACCCTAATTTTTAAAGTCAGGCATTTCGAAAAAACCTTTGTAAATACACCAAATTTAATTTTCTCGCTACAGCAATAATTTCTTTTGCTTACGAGCTTACCGAAGGTAACGGAAGCTATGTAATCGTTCCGAACGGAAGAACGAAAATGTTTTAAGTCTCAGATTTCAAAAATTTCAGAAATCCGTTTCAGACATCAGAGAAAATTTTTTTGGTTATGTGTCTGCCTGTCGAATTAACACCAACATATCTTAAAAACTACTCCTCAGATTTTATTAAAAATTGGATGGCACATCATAATTAGCCCATTGATAGTCTCATATATAAGTTTAAACCTTCTGCGCCTTCTTACTCTACCGCATGCTCACAAAAATATATTTTATTTACACCTATACATCATCTGAAGTACTTATCTGATTTTTGATATATTTGGATGGTTTGTCGAAAGTAGCTTGCAGACGGTCCCAGATTAATTTCAACCGTCTGCGTTCCTTAATTTTTCCTAAATTGATACCTTGATTAAATTGAAAAATCAAAACAATTTTGACTGTATTAAAAAACCGAAGGAAAATTATATACATCAACAATATAATACCGTGATTTTGCACACTGCAACCACCTCTAACACAAATCGCATAGAATTAAATACATTTGATTAATAGGTTTTAGTAGTATATGAAAATCATTGAAGTATACAAAATTGAACGCGAGAATGATAAGTACCATACAAAGTGGCAGAGTATTTCTATACATTGCGCATGTGAGAAAGTAAAATGACTATACGACATATTACCAAATGTCTGGATCCTTGAAGGGTAGTAAGAAGAAGACTAGTACCGTTTCATGCTATATGTGCTAGTGAGTAGGTTTACCTACACTGTAAACTACTAGTTCGCCTAATGGGACCCTATAGTTATAGGTACAATTTCAATAATTACGACTCATCAACTTGAGGACACAGATTTAATACATAGGATTGAGGTAATTACAGATTTTTCCGTAGCGTTATCTATTATTGAATTATTCTTAGTTGTCATGTTACAATAAATAAATATAATTTTTAGGCTTGAAAATGGCTCGAGCTGCCGAAATGTTCCATCTAGCATAAAACATTACAAATCTTCTTTGTCTTGCTACCCTTCAAGGATTCAAACATTTGATAATAATCATTCTACAGGGTACTAGTATCAGATCAGGGTATGTAATATCAGATCCACAGGATTGTTCAAAGTAAGCTTTTTAGAATTTTAAAAAGCACCGTCAATAGGTTACCTACGGACACGGACCCTCACTGAATGCTGACTAGCACACACTTGACCTGCTAATTATGTATACAATATTGAGAAAATAAAACTGCAAAGTGTGTACCTACACAATTTAATTACTTATTTTTCAAACCTATTTTATCATAATATTATGTTCCTAACGGCATTTGAGGAAACAAGGAATACAATAGAATCACAATAATCCCTTTTTATTTAGGAACGCAGCAGCGTTCCGCCCCGCCAAGTCAAAAAGTCAAAATTTCACAAAAGCTGCCAGTGTATATATACTGTAGGTGACAAACTAGGGTTTTTGGGGGTCTGCAGCGTGAAATACGTACAAGCTACCTAAATAGTTGTTTAATATCTTTGTAGGCCGTGTCCTGTAGATTAAAAATAAAAAAAAATGATCAAAATCGGCCAAGTAGAAATAGAGAAAAATAGGTTTGAAAATGGTAGTTTTGTTGACTTCTTCTTCGTATTCTTATTCTTCCTTCATTTTATGTTGACGCACCTACAGCCTAAACTACTGAAGCGATTTTAATGAATGAGGGCTTTTTTGATTCGTCTAGAACCCTAGTGTATTCCTAGATCAAAAAATTGAGATAGCTCATTCCTACGCTTAACTCGGAGCGAGAAACCAAGCTAGCGAGCAGTCACTCTAACGTTGACGCACATACAACCTAAACTACTTTAACGATTTCAATAAATGAGGGCTTATTGTATTCGTCTAGGGCTCTAGTGCATCCCCCCTCAACTCAACCCCCC
>KZ651989.1:219067-229275 GCA_001010745.2 Gerris buenoi | reverse complement strand
AAAAATAAAATAAAACAGAACTAGATTTGTTTTTCAAAAATTATTATTATACGATGATTATTATATATATATATATATATATATATATATAGTATTTGAGGTAGAAAATATACATGGTACATATTTCAGATACCAACAGAATTATGCGAATTTTTAGAAGCAAGAAGGGTAAAAAAAAGGAATTTTTTCGCCTCTTTACTTATTTATATGTAATCCTAAACTCAATTGAATTTGCACGCAATAATATCAATACTTTCTTTTTACATACACTGGAAGTATTTAAAAGTAAAAAAAATAAAATAAATTACCTTAAAAAGGTATTTGCTGTGCAAACAGAAAATCATTTGAAGTATAATCAATAAGTAAATTGAAAAATTAAAATTTAAAACAGTTTTAAATGTATCGTATGCTTAACTGACCAGATAATGTTTTTATTTTTTATTTTATTTTTATTTATTTATTTATTTTTTTTTTTTCATTATATTACTTTGTGTTGTATGTAATATCTTATATTCATATAATTAATCAAATGAGACGTTAAAACGTGCTTTTTTATCCATAGAGCAGGTTCGCATCAAACTTGTTGTAGACGTGCAATAATAATAACTAGTTGTAATTAAGAAGATTAGAAGTGCTTTATTTCACACCAAAACCGCTTATTTAGTTATGCCTTCTTATAGCTCTTTATCTAATTCTTAACTCAAAATAATTATATTCATGACAACATATTTATCCTTTATGAACACCAGTCAAAACAAGTTCTGATGATCAAACACTAAATGTATATAAACATTAGTAAACATCTATTGGCTAATCTGTAAACTGATATGGGGATAGTTCTCTAGGATATTATAAATAATATATTAAAATTAAAATAAATATTTAAAATGGTACTTAGTTCCTCAAAAAAAGAAATAATGGAGTATCATCTGCGGATGAATCACTAAGTATCCACCAATTCTAAGTATAATAGCTTCATTAGACCTTGAGAAATTGATGTTTGGCAAAATTTTACGTATTCGCAATGGCTACTATAAATCTAATTACGATGACATTCATACGGGACCATATACGGCATAACGTGCACAGTCCTGAAAATTTCATTAAAATCGGATGCAAATTGTGGAAGCTATCCGTATGGCTACGACTGATCAAATCATGATGAAATTGATATGGCATCATTATCCCTTTAATCCTCAATTATCCTCTAAATTTGAGACGTTTAAAGGATATTATGTTAGTGCCTGCGCAAATGCTAATATTGATCCATGAGCGAAAAATGAAAGGACTATTTAGAGCCTAACTCACATAATCCCTAAAATTTTAAAATCGTATGAAAATGGTAAAATGATAAGCCTTTTATCTTATCTTCTGGATCTGATAATAGGTCCAGAGTTGGGTGGGCATCGTGTGGGGGCCCCTGATGAGTCGGACGCGACGAAACGATGAAAGACAATAAATGATAGATTGTTTTGACTGAGATTTTTTGGTACCACTAGATTGTTTTGACTGAGATTTTGTGTACCACTAGATTGTTTTGACTGAGATTTTGTGGTACCGCTAGATTGTTTTGACTGAGATTTTGTGGTCCCACTTCATAATTATGACTAGAGCTAGAGAGGTTAATAAAAAGTAACAATATTGTTACCACAATTACTGTATAACAAAGTAATATATATTTTTTCCGTGGTAGGCTGTAAAATAGTAACTTTAAAGCCTAAAAAACAAAGCTAAAATCATTTTTTTTTATTACGTGGAATAAAAAATCTTTTCTTTACTCCTGGCAGTAAAGAAAAAATGTTTTACGTCCTAGGACGAAATTAGTACATTACGCGCCGAGTGTGGAAAGTAGCATTTTGCATGCGAGTGTGGAGTTTACACCCGAGCGACAGCGAGGGTAGTAAAACCATACGAACAATGCAAAATGCCGTTTTCGCACGAGTTGTGTACCGTACTTTATCTACGATTGTTAGATTTTAATAATAAATGCAGAAAAAATAATAAACTTCCTGTATGTGAACTCGTATTTCTCTTTTGATAAAGATGACATCAATTCGTTAGTTGTATTTTGTGCCGAATTAATTATTCCAGAAGGCGAATTATTCTCCTCATATTCGTCATAATCACTTAAATCACTCATTGATTTTCACAAAAAACTCGATACAAACAGTTACTTTTATTAAATAAACATCAAATTAGTTATGTTAAATGTAAACAAACTCGCTAATCGTATGTAAAGTTGAAATTCTTCCTATGGATTCTTCTTCTTTACGTCACTAGGGTGAAAAAAAAGAGGAATTCTTCTTCTTTACGTCACTAGGGTGAAAAAAAAAGAGGAATTCTTCTTCTTTTCGTCACTAGAGTGGAAAAAAAGAATTGTTCAAAACTATGAGACACGCATGCGCAATTAATACAGGTGTGTAAAGCATCATTTTCTACGAATCTAAACAGAGATACAATGTTTATATACGTATCAATCGAAGATAACATTTTTTATTGTACTGTAAGCAGTTATCAAAACTTTTTATTTATCTTTTCTTATAGTGTAACCTCTTTTTAAGGTTTCTTTTTTTTAAATCTTAAGTTGAAACTAATATTATTTTATTATTATATTGATTATTGATTAATATTTAATGTTTTTTCATTGTCTGCTACCTCGGAAAAAATAGCATATGCTACACGACTGTGAAGTGTTTTTTCTTTACCTTGGCAATATTTCCTGTCTCGCTTCGCTCGACAGTAAATGTAATTGCAGCGGTAAAGAAAAAACTCACTCCACAGCCTAGTAACATAATATACTATTTTATGTCTAAAAATGAAGTTAAAATAAAATCAAACTTCTACAGCTATCTGGTTATCGTTTATAGGGCCAAGTTTATTTTTAAAAAAAAACCTAAGTATTTGCAAGTTAAATTAAGCTCTTAAAGAAAATACGGAGAAGCCGATAGAGATTAATCGTAAAGTCACGCTAGGTGTTAAAAGAAGAGTTCGAACTAAGATCGTGAGATATGATCAGGTTAATTTTCACTCTGGTCATCCCAATCTAAGAATTAGTTTTCGGATCGGCAAGATCTGAAAAGTAATAATGTTGAAACATTATATTATAACAGCTGATAAACATCTTGAAAACTGATACGAAGCAAATTAGGTCGAAATCCAAACAGCAGAGAAGTTTAATTTTTTTTAAAGGTCTAAACATTAGGTTAGACTATATTTTGATTATACATCATTACAATCTTATTAAAGCTTGAATATGGGACACATTTACGTATTATAACAAAATAAATTGACCATACAATCTTGGTAATAACTTTTTCTATGCTTATAGAACTTGATATAGTTAAAAGCCAAAAATTCATTTTATAGTTACTTCATTATCAAATATTTTCTATAAAATAATGTAATTTGATGAAAGGTGGTTGATTACATGGACCTATTTAGATTTTTGTTGCCCCCAAATTTAGCGCTACGCTCGGTATATACTTATGATGGTATATGAGAATGATTTAATCAAAGTCAGTTCAGTAATTAAGTTTCCACGCACCAGCATAGACGAAATACATACATATTATATTTTATAAAGTTTACCCATTATTTATAAGTTGTCAGTCCATTTCTTTGTCCTTTTCCTTTATACTAAATTTTCCTCTTAAAAAGTATGAATAAAATAATTAGCGCCAATACAATAAATGGGTCTCGTATTTATAGTACTATTGCGAGCCTATGAAAAGCGGTACTAAGAAAACTGAAGAGATAATCCTTCAAAATCGAGCCTTTTGAGAAAAAGCACAATATATTTATAAAAAAAATAAATAAAAAATTTGGTGGCTGCGTTTATGATTGAATTACTTTATGATTGAAAACTATATATATATAATATCTAATAAAACATAGCCTTCAANACAAAGATGAACATGCTTCGAAGATTACAATTATTATAGGCATGGATTTGGTACAAGTTTAAAAACCTGATAGATCTATTACTCGGCTGAGTAGATCACGCAGTGAGACTGATGAAACTCTTCAAGATCATTCCAAGGTTCATCTTTGATTTATAGATACTTCTATATTAACAAATGGCTTACTAACACCTTTAGTTTGACAGTCGTTAAAAAATGAAGGCTTACTTTCGTTACGTTGGGGAATTCTTGATTTTTTACTAATAAATAGCATTTTCGTGCTGATCCTTCAGATATTTTGGAGAACGATATCGTTTATCATTATCTAGAGAAATTCCATATAGAAATTTTGCTTAAAAATAAAGATTATTATGGTATTTCTTTAGATTGCTACTACCATATGTTGTTTTAGAATATAAATGATTTTGAGTAAATAACTTTTAATACAACCCCTGATGTATCTACTAATATATTCACTGATGTATCCATATATTTTATCAAACTCATAATTGGTGGAAGAGGTACTGATGGAAGCTTAAGATATGTGTTCTCCTCCTCAATCATATTAAATATTTTATTAAGTTTCAACTTTCTGAATTTTAATTTATTTTGTGTTATTTTGTGTTGTTCTGAATTATTAATTTTGTGTTAACACCATTGATTCTTCAGGTATTTATAACTCAGAAATTTGTTCCTGAACTAGTTATATCTGATCATTCTGAAAAGAAAATTTATTTGACTCCGAATTTAAAAAATCCTAAAAAGAAATCCTATGGTATATTTTATTTACCTTATTGTCGGTCCCATATTTAATTTAATTTACACGTGTTTCTTTTTGATTAATTGATAATATTCTCTATTATTTCTAACTAAATAATGATTTGAATTAAAGAGCTAAATTAAAAATCGATTAATTTAACACGAATACATCCCTCACTTTTAGTAACACCAAAATAAAATTAAAATTAAGCTTATTAAAATATGAATTAATGTTTTTTTGTTTTTTTTTAACACTCATTAGTTGATCTAATAAGTGATGTGAATTCAAGGTTCTATATGAGACACGGAGACGTACTTAAATATAGTTCAAGGTTCGGAGTTCAAAGAGATACAAACGAGTTGAGATTTGTAGATCAAAGTGTGTCTTGGAGGAGTGAAAGGCGTCAAAGGAGCGATTAGAACTCATCTTCTATCTTCCAAACAGGTCCTTGGTCCTTGCATTAAAGCTGTGAATAGCAATTCCTTCTAAAGCCTACCGTCTTATTATCACCTCCAAAGGTTACTTCTGTCTTGTTAACAACTAAATACTTGATTTATCCTTCAGCTATTATAGTTTTCGATTTTATTAAACAAGAAATATAAGTATGAAGTAAAGAAAAAAAAAATCGTGATGATCGATAAAAAGAAGAATTTAAAATAAGATCATTTTCGGTATTATTTATAATTTTTCTTCGATTGTTTGCTCTTTACGAGAGAGAAATAAAAATGATATGATGATACCGGTTTCGGTTAAATATATGGTGGAGTCTTTTTTCATTCCAATTCTGTCTCCTATTTTCTGCTTTTTAAAGTTTTACAATAATAGACGGGTTGCCGGAGATGCTTCAAGATCGTAAACACAGCCTTTCTATTCGCTCTTGATACACCTACGAGCTTCTGAAGTATTGACCCTGCGTGACCTATTTCATTACACGTCCTTCTCTAAACTACAAAAAAATACGTGTTATAGGATATTGTTTCAAAAGATCGCAAAATGCGTTTTTTTTTTATCTAGTTATATTTTATATTCTCTTTAAGATGTATGATTTTAAACGATTTATCTAATTCTACTCATTCATTAACGTCATTAGCGTTTGTTATAAATCCTTTGTTAATACTTGTTCAGGTTTCTGTCAATTAAATTCTTCTATTTTAGACATCTTTGTTTATCCCTTCTTTCAAATATTTCTTTTGACGAGGTCGACATTGACCGCAATAAATTGACTCAAATATTAGAATCCATTATTTTAGACACTTTAGAGATTATAAACAATCATATTTATGGATAAAATATCTGCCTTTGAGGTATATTATATTGATGTAGTATTCTGTATACTTTATACATTTTGATTTGTAAAGTAAGTTATTTAATTGTAATGAAGTTCTAGGTCTTCTGGTAGTAACCACTGTCTCGAAGAGTGTGTCCCGACGTTTCGCTCCTACTGCTAGAAACGTAGTAAAATAATGTTTTTCTTTTAATTTTTCCTTAACTTCGCTAAGTACAAGCAGTTATAGTTACTTTTAATATAGTCTATTTTCTAACTAACACATGTGACATAAGCAGAAGAAAGTTAAAAAGCTCATCCGTTACAGTTTTCAATCATATTATATATCCATTACTTTTTGTAAAAATGTAGTTTTCATCGGTTGTTTCGTGTGACTTCTCTTATTTCCCTATGTGTTTGGTTCACGACATGTTCAGTCCAAACTAGAGACGTGCAAAATACGACTTTTTATAAAACTTATTATGAGGGTATTTTTTTAGAAAAACGAACAATCTTTTAAAACTACAAGGTTAGTCTAACATTAGATGCTCCCAAGCTAGTTATAAAAGAATGATGGGTTCTTTCACATTATAATATTCCATATCGGTCTCGATAATTTCACGTAGTAAAATATTCAGTTTTTACTTCTTCTAGTCAATTTTAGGACGCCGTTGAAATCGAATATTCCTTTCAGTTTAAATATTTTATGATTCTTGTTCTTTTTAAATAACTATCTTGCGTTATTTCGATATAACATGAAAGTAATGCCAATTAGGGGAATAAAAACAAACCTTTTTTTGCATTTTCTTAGAAGACTCGATGCATTTATTTTAGAATGTTTCTTAATCAAAACCTTATAAGATCTTATTGGATATTTTACTTTTAATCTTGAAAATATTTGTTTCTATCAAAATTTATTTGGTCGATTGATGGGTTTAAGAGGATAAGTCATCATACCAGTTTAAGTCATCATACCATCTTAGAAACTTTATGCGTTTTTTAAGATAGTACTTAAAACATACACGAAAGCTTTCCATCTCTAACGTCTTCAATAAATATATTTAGGATAAATTAGATTATCCTCAATATTTTTGAATTGACTGTCATAATGTGAAACACAGTTCAAGCAGAGATCGTTATCTCGGTTTTTTGCTGATCATATGTTTACGAGAATTGTATTTCAAATTTTAGAAAAAAGACAGTGAACTAATATTTTTTCTCAAATCTTGGTTACTCGGAGAAGGGTTTATAAATTTACTTCAATGTTGAAACCCCTTATTCAATTATTGCATCCTACTGATGTATCCACTGATGTGTCCCCTGATGTATCTACTAATATATTCACTGATGTATCCACTGATGTGTCCCCTGATGTATCTACTAATNAATCGGCTTCTTAAGTTAAAAAAAAAAAAATAATAATAAAAACAAACTTATAATAAAAAATAACTTTTAATAAATCTGTTTTATGAAAGAAAATGACAAATAAACTATTGATGTAAATATTAGTTATTTCTGTTTGTATAATTAGAAATTATTTGATATTGAATGTTGAGGTGTAAAAAAAGGTTATCTTTAAGCAAAACAACTATTTCATATTTATACGTATACAGAGTTATCTTAAACATGCAAAATTGAATAAAATTAGAAATCTTCTAATGTTCCTCTGTCATATTAACTGATACAAATAACACGAATAATAACGAGGTTCCAATTGCTTACAATTTTAAATCATGTGAATAAAGATCTAATTAATTAATAATACAAAAACCTCACTTACTGCTTATAATTAAGTTGGTGTGTATGTATATCTAGCCTCACTATGAATGAAAATGCGTATGAATCGAAACGCCTCAAGATAAAATAGTTGTTTTGATATAAATATTTTATTGTTTATTTAGATTGTTACTCCCCTCTAATTTTTTTATAAGTGAAGTAACAATCTAAAGAAGTGCCGTTATTTTTTTATAAGGGGAGTAACAAACTAAAGAAGTGTCAATGCTTGTTCATAGATNAAAGAAAATTATATGTAATATTTTTTATTATACATAATAGTAAGAGTACAAGATGAGACATATAAATAAAAGAGATGACTACATAAAATGTTTATGAACTATTTCCAAATAGTTCGATAATTATGTATTGAAATTTTGATTCACTCCTCTATAATTAATTTTAAGACGTTCAAAAACTGTATTGCAAAGATTCGAACTTAAAAAGAAAATATAATATTGATTGCTATGGGGGTCATTAACCTAAATATATAAAATTAATGTAATCTACAAAGATGAACATGCTTCGAAGATTACAATTATTATAGGCATGGATTTGGTACAAGTATAAAAACCTGATAGATCTATTACTCGGCTGAGTAGATCACGCAGTGAGACTGATGAAACTCTTCAAGATCATTCCAAGGTTCATCTTTGATTTATAGATACTTCTATATTAACAAATGGCTTACTAACACCTTTAGTTTGACAGTCGTTAAAAAATGAAGGCTTACTTTCGTTACGTTGGGGAATTATTGATTTTTTTCAACTAAAAAATAGCATTTTCGTGATGATCCTTCAGATATTTTGGAGAACGATATCGTTTATCATTATCTAGAGAAATTCCATATAGAAATATTGTTTAAAAATGAAGATTATATGGTACTTCATTAGATTGCAACTACCCTATGTTGTTTTAGAATATAAATGATTTTGAGTAAATAACTTTTAATACAAAGGAATGTTTAGTCCAATGTACTCCGGGACAAAGGAATATCACACTTCTACTATCTAAGGGGGGGTAACATTCTAAAGAAGAACATTCCGTACACCTTCTTTAGATGGATACCCCCTAACCTATGGCTTCGAAACTATTGACTTTAGCGTATAACTACATCGAACCTTTTTTGTTGACAATTTAAAATCCTACAAATTTGATAATATCTATTTTTGTCTATGTTTGTATCATCGATGAAAACGAAGATATTGCCAAAAACGAAATTTCGGTCCCTTTTTTTCAAACGGCGGCCAACGCTGACCTCCGAAGGGAAACTTAGCATGTTCATCGGGGGACAAAAATAAAGCCATAAACCAAAATTCAGCTTTATCCGATTCCCTCCCCCCGTTAATGGCCTTTTTTGAGCTAACGCTCTTGGCATATTAGTTAAAGAATATAATTGTTAAAGAATGTTAGATTGAAATAAGTGACATTTGACATATATAACAAAAATAAACAAAACAAGTCAAGTAACAGGCTTCCTTAATAACACTTTTTCCCGTCTTAACATTTTTGAAGCTTACGTATACGCGAGCGTTGCGCGTGAACGCTTGGGCGGATAACGTTTTCCAACGAACTTAGCCTAGGCATTGGTAAAGCATGAACATGTGTACCAAATTTTAACTAACTCGGTGAACTTTTACTCAAGTTATTGTCATCGGTAGATTTCGTGACGGTGATTTTGGACGTTCTTTTCGTATTCACTCTCGGGATCCAGAACGTGCCATAAGGAACTTCCAAAAGGTAGTGTAAGATTCGTTTCTAAATATTATTATATACAATGTGACCAGTTTGAATGGGGGAAAAAAGAAATCCTGGTTTTATGACCCAAGATGAATAGAAAAATGGTATATATGTATATGCCTTTTGAAATTCTCTATAGTTTTCGAGACATTTCGATATGTCGATATCTTCGATGCATTGTTTTACTTCTCAAATATAATGCGTAATTACTTGAAAACAAGAAGTTTTAGATTTGCGGTTTTCACCATTAGAGAGGGTATTAAATTTCCATTAATATTACTTACAAGATTACCCACGTATTACATTTAAAAATAGAACTTACACTCATTTACAATGTTAAATTAGAGTAGTGTAAAACAATTGAGTAATATTTAAACCACCATAATTTTGTTAATACCATTGTTACCGTTACCACTGATTTCTGAAGAGCTTAAAAACTGACCCACTTCACTACGTTTAAAACGATGTAACATAACCTATACTCTGTTTAAAATATCAATCAATAAGCTAGCTAAAATTTAGCTCCAATTCGGACCCAATCAATAAGGTAGCCCCCATGTTGGAGCTAAAATTGATTTCGCGATTTCGCCACGTGTATGATTTTCCTGTACATGTATGGCAAATTTCGTCAAAATCGGTCCAGTAGTTTAGGCTCCTGGCGTCTGCACAGACGACAGACGACAGACTCCAGGGGACTTCAAAACGTGTAACTTCATCAAAATGTCAAAATCAAATTTTTGCGCCATCAAAATACTTTCTCTTTATAAAAAAA
>KZ651989.1:164201-182421 GCA_001010745.2 Gerris buenoi | reverse complement strand
GGGGGGGGGGGGGGGGGGGGGTATATAAATTCAGCCACTAATGAATCGTAAAAGCAAAAGTAGTTTTTACCATGTATCCTGCAACTTTTCTACTTCCTCAATTTTTCCTATAAAAAAAGGTGTACCCCAAGGTGGCATTCTAGATCCAATACTGTTTACAGTTTTCACTTCTGATAATCGTAAAAGCAAAAGTAGTTCGCACAATAGGGCGCAAGGAAGATATGTGCCACACTATTTTTCAAATCCAGCTTTTGATCATTCGGCCATCATCAGCAACCATTAAAGGTAAAAAAAAAAAAACACTATTAGGAGGCAGAGGAATCAAGTAATCTCTCATCTAATTTTGTTCTTCTTTAGCCTTTACGAGAACTGATAAACGCCTTCATCAGCTGGCTTGGAAAAATAAAATTGTGGAGAAGTATTCATTTTAATTGTATAATGATTATTTAATTAGTTTTTAACAATAATATATACCTATTTAGTACAATAAATATTTACTTATATAACAAATTTAGTTAATAAAAATATAGTTTGGTTAAATCTAAATATTGGAAGCAGCGCAGATAAGTTACTATAAATAAAATAATAAATTGTTAATTATAAAGAAGAAGATGGTACCTAATTTTTACCGGTAAAATATCAAATACAAGATTTTATTAACACAGAGAAGGAATGTTAAATATCGACTCTCTTATTTTTATATGGCAATAGGCAATAAAGAATAATTAAAATATCGTAAAATATTACATCCTTTGATCCTTTCCTGGTGAAAGGTTAATTCGCTTAATTATTTATCAATATTGATTTTAAATGAATACTGCAAGGCAATATGGTTTAAGTGCATTCCACACCCCATCATATTATATCTTCACACTAAAAAAAATATATTATGGCTAAATTATGACTTACCTTATTTATAAGAAAAAAATTAAGTACAACATCTTTCAGAATAAGAGCAAGCATAACTATACTTATTCTTAATCAGGTCTTTGGGGTATTAATAATTTCAATTCATCTCGTTTTGGCTATATTTCACCTCCTATTTGAGGCTTCTTTACACCTGTTTTTTCAGTGTTATCAGAAATATAAAGTAGATTTGTTTTCTCTACGAGGAAATTATTTTTTTTTAATTGAATTATATTTAAATACTTATACTTAAATTAAATAATGTTTTAGCAGAAATTGTTAAAAGGGCTGAAGATGCCTTAAAAAGGAGGTGAAATATAGCCAAACGAAATGAATTGAATTTATTAATGCCCTAAAGACCTCATTAAGAATAAGCATAGTGAAAGATAATAAAGGGTAATACAAATAAGTATAACTTAAGGCTCTTACTCCTTAAGTAAGTTGTTGAGGTCATCTTAACGTTTTCTCACAAAGAAATTACCATTATACTTCTTAGTAAATCGAAGTAGCTTCAGTATTTATATGGCCATGGCCATTATCAGTGCAGATTATAAAAGAAATAGACTGCTAATTATTGTGGCACATAGATTCCTCGGATCCTATCATGTACTTTATTGTTATATAAACATAAACGTTATATTACTGTATTATTACATTGCTTATTAAAGCGTAGCGAGCTTCCTACATTCAACGAAATATGCTCCGTGTCTGTCTGTGTGTCTGAAACGTACCACGATAACTTGAGTTAAAATTGACCGATTTTGATGAAAATTGGTACACATGTTCATTTTACCAAATCAGTTGCTCAGGACGAGTTCGTTGGACAACGTAGTCTGCCCAAGCGTACGGCGCAAGGCTTGCGTAAACGTGCGCATCAAAATTAAAATTGCAATTTTAGGACGGGAAAAAAGTTAAACTTTTTTTTGGGGGGGGGGGAATTATTTTTTAGTTATGATGTATTGATGGATCCTTAGGGATTAAAAAACACACTCTTCTACTTCATTTGGCTATATTTCGACTCTCAATCTTGAGTCATTATCAAGCATCTAGAATCAATTCATTACAGAAAAACAATCAAAAATTAATTTCCTTATGATTAGTAAACATCAATGTTCTATCATACATAGTAACAGCGAATAAAAGATAATTGGAGAAAAACAAAAATTATATATATTCTTACCCTATTGAACTGTGAGCTTTAATCTTTTGCATAGCAAAATCGTCATTTTTTTATAAATAAAATTGTAGATTTTTTGGGTCATTTGACTTTCCTAAGTAGGAAAACCCCCAAACCTCACCTAAAATNAGAGCTAGATGATAACAAATATTATCTGAGAAATTGGAATCTAGCTAGGTAAATACTAATATGATAATGGAGACATATATATTTTATCAAGATGAAATCATTGAAATATGTATCAGTGTATGTAACCTATATATAAAGAAATAAAATGGTTTATTTTTAGGCTTGAGAATGACCGGCTTCGGTTGAAACGTCGCCATATCTAGAAATTGATTATACTTTTTATTTTACCCGTAATGGATCCATCTACAAACACATAGAAGATAAGAAAGGGTACTCGTAGAAATCTTTTGTGAAAATTAACTTCTGGAGATCCTACTCACCAGAACAAACAACAACTTAGAACATCTACATCATGGATGTGAACAACGAGGAATCATACACTGAAGAAAAATTATTATTAAACAATTTTGATAATAAAATCAAAAGCTGTCTAGAGCTAGATGATAACAAATATTATCTGAGAAATTGGAATCTAGCTAGGTAAATACTAATATGATAATGGAGACATATATATTTTATCAAGATGAAATCATTGAAATATGTATCAGTGTATGTAACCTATATATAAAGAAATAAAATGGTTTATTTTTAGGCTTGAGAATGACCGGCTTCGGTCGAAACGTCGCCATATCTAGAAATTGAGTATACTTTTTATTTTACCCGTAATGGATCCATCTACAAACACATAGAAGATAAGAAAGGGTACTCGTAGAAATCTTTTGTGTTAATTAATTATTTTATTTCATATTTATTTAGTGTATAAAGCAGAGCTTTTTTCAATCGCGCGGTTTTATATTTGTGGGAACAAAATTATGTTGACAATATCTTGAATCCTTGATTTTTCTCAGAGAATCTATATGCGGTAAAAATGCTCATGATAAATTCGTATTTGGACTGCTATTTCAATTTGTTTAAATTAAATAAAACGTTTGTGTGTTTTTGGTTTTTTTTTAGTGACTTATTGTTTATTTTAATTTTAGTTCGATTCTAACTCAAAATATGATTTTTTTTTCCAAATTCCATGTTAAATTTTATCAAAATCAGCCCAATAAAGTTAAACCCCCTGTTTGTTCACACATGACAGACTTTAATTTGGTTAAATTCTCTTTACTGGACTAGTAGTCTAGTAACGAAAGGGTTTCCATTTAAAAAATTCAAAAGTGTTAAACATATAACGTACTGATTTGCACCTGGTAATGAATAAACCAAAATGACCAAAAACAAGTCATTTTTTTGTTAAAACATTTTTGTTAAATCTTGAAAACTATTGGTCTGGCAAATTTGATAAATTTACAAAATTAAAGCTAACATTTATTATATGAATGTTTTTCTTGTATTTTTTCGCATTATTAGGCGTGTTAAAAATCTGAAATTTTTCCAAGATCAACGTTATCGTCGTATAATAAAGGTTTTCGTATAAAGTAACAATGCAAGATTCGCCCTTTAAACACTTACTTAACTGTGCACACTTGTTAGTAGGTGCCAAGAGATAAAAGTACTAAAAAAAACATAAGTGTGAGATTCCCACTGTTTTGTTAGATATCACCTAATTCATCATCAAAAATTAAAAAATATTTTTGTTGAAGTTTGTTAAAAAATTACTTGTTAAATTGAAAAATATTTTGTGAAAACAATAGTCCTGTGCAACCGTCGAATTTTTCATTTAATGTTCATGATTTATGATCCTATGAATCGGAGAACAGATATAGATATTATTAATATAAACTAAAAATGCTTGTAATAATAAATAGACAATTATAGAATCTTTTCCCGTCCTAAAATTCTAATTTGAAATGTTACGCTCACGTATGGACAAGCGTTAAGTGAGAACGCTTAGACGGATAGCGCAACGTACATGAGCAATGAGCAGTATACCATACTTCTACTTAATCTGAGTAAATTTCTCAAATTATAGTGACATACATAAATGTAAAGCGCACAGAAATAAATAGACAGAAGAGTATGACACTTTCACTGGTCTGTAGTTCGATAACTATAGCCCGAAGAAGAAAATTATACATACAAATGTTGTAGAAAATTTTATCCTCTACAAAATTGGTAATAACTACTTTTACCCTCTGATTGATAGACACTGAGGTATTGAGCAAAAACTGAAAAAAGACAGAATATGTCGACGTTCTTATAATATAACCCTGCTTACACAGAGCTTTCGTTTCAACAAAATTTGTCTCTACAGCATATCAAAAATGATAGATACCGATACCTGACCTTTTGTAAGGAAATCCATCCATTATATGTGTTCTTATTGACTGAACCATATACGTAAGTTATTAAAACAATTGACTGTTATCGAAAGTATAGATTAAACCAAGCGCTACCTATTAGAGAAAGAAGAAATTATCTGAAATAAAAGAGTGCCGCCATCTCTTGAGTCAATCTAGAACTAAATGGTATCCTTTCATTGCAATACTAGAATGCTCTGCAGGATTAGCATATATATCTAATTTAAGATAATTAAATACATTTATGCCAAATACATATAAAGAATAAAAAATAACCATTATGAAAAAGGATTCAGAGAAATTTTCTCTTTATGTAAATAAAATATTATCAACACCAGGATCAGGGCCTAAGAATACCATTTTGGTCCTATAAGTTGAAAGTTACTTTTATAACAATAATTATTGTGATACGTTAAAAATTCGATTTTGGTGTAATTACACATTTTGAGGTCTCCTGAGTCAAAAGAGTGTTTTTTAAAAAATGTTTGTCTGTCGTCTATAGTCTGCACAGGCTTGTGGAGCTTAAAATACAAGGCCGAATTAGATTAAATTTGGCATAAAGGCTCAGAAAAATCTAACTTCGAGGCAAAAATCGAGAAATTAATTTTATCTCTAAATTTAGGAGCGTTACTCCCAAAATAAGAAGAAAAAAAAAATCTCGAAAACAGTTCCGACGATTTGGATTAAAACATTTTAATATGTAGTCTATTTGAATACGAATCTAACCATATATTTTTTCCCGGGAAGAATGTAGTTACTGAGAAAGTAGTTTTAAATGAGGATGGTAAGAAGGTTCGATTCCCCGCAGGGAAATAGTAATTTTAACGGCAAATTTCGATAAAATATTTAATAATTATTAAATATAAAAACAAAACTAGAACACTTGAAGTAATAATGTACGTTCATATATGAAAAATTTAGACCAAGTTGTCTCGGAAGTTTCTTTAAATAACTCAAAATGGTGTTTTTTCTTAAATAAAGAGAAGTAGAAATTTAAAAATTAGAAATAGTTAATAAGATAAATTGTTTTAAAAAAAATTGAACGACATACTAAAGAACAGACAGGGACGAAACCAAAATGTTCCCTGATTTCTGAAACACACTTCAGTCTTTAACTGATATTTTGAACTCGGAAACATAAAAAAAAGTTTTTTGAACGATCACAATGTTTTAGTTACCATAGGTAAGCTCAGAAGCAGTATATAAACTATCCATACATGTTTAAAATAATTAGGATAACCGTCTACGAGTATAGCCTATATTATAACAGAGCTGTCCTTACCAACTTAACACTTACGTACTGCGGGCATAGCTTGTTCTATGTATTAATCCACACGTGCACAATACACAATATTAAATATGTATTATGTACATAAATATAGATTTAACAATATAAGAGTATACAAAATTACTTGTTTTCGTTTTTCCTCTTAATATTATTATACATATTTTCTTAACTTTAATTATTAATTATGATTTATTCTTCTATTTATGTGTCTTTCTAGAAGTTATCTCATTTTTTATCAATTCAGTGTTCGTGGACGGGGGACTTTAAGGGTTTTTTAATAGGAGGTTTTAAAGTTTCATTAATTGACGCAGTTATTCATGTTTTGAATAGGCCATATTTCGTCCCTCTCCGGGGCATAGACGTGCCTGAAACATCATTTTTTTATATATAATTTTAAAATATTGAATACAATTATGTTTTAGAAATCTAAATTAAAGCTATCATAATAAAAAAAAAAATTTTTATCTACTCACGGCAGCAAAGTTAACCATTGTTGTACTGTTTTCAGTCTGCAAAAGTCATTTTTCTTGATTTTTTTTAATAAAGTGTCAGCAAAAGTTCAAAGTGTCAGCAAAAGTTCAGAGTGTCAGCAAAATAACAAACAGGCTGTCACATTTAAAAAAAAATTACTACTAAAAGGTTACTTGATCGCAGGTTAAAAACACACCCAAATTGTTTGATGGTAAGAAGGTTCGATTCCCCGCAGGGAAATAGTAATTTTAATGGCAAATTTCGATAAAATANACCTCCCAAATTGTTTATTTTTATATATTTAAGCGTAATATTCTGCTAAATAGTTATATATTTTTTGAAAATAACTTAAATAATTATAGTGATAAACAAATTTTACTATTTTACAATGATTATTTAAAAAAAAAAAATCTCTAAAAATAGAGATAAAAAACAGTTTTTAATAATAAAAAAAAGTGGCAACACTGAATTGTTTTGCCTAAGTTTTGTTTTCTTGATGACTCAAACTTTTGTTTTTTTACAATTTTATTTTCTTTAAATCTTTTATATATAAAAAAGGGAATATAATAATTAGTGTAATTTTTCTGCTGTTAGTAGATAAAATATTGTATGTAACTATGCAACAAAGGAAACATTTCTGACTCGTTTAAAGATTATACCTGCTTCGGTTACACCTCAGCAGGTAATTATAACATTTGTCTGCCTCGGCTTCGAGTCAGCAGTAAATTTGTTTAGCTTATCCTCGCCTTTGGCTCGGAACTAAAACTTAAAAACTTGACAGCAAAATTCCATTTTGCTGATATTTTTTTTTTAACTCCTCACATAGCTTATTCGCGTCTATTATTGAACGAATGATCACATGATACTTGTTGCTTTGATTTGGCAACTTATTTATAAGCAATATCAAATGTTCCCAGAGGGTTGAAGTTAACATGGAACTATCTATGGGGATCTTTCGACTAACCATACCAATTAATACAAAATAGGATGAGTATTTTCAAAGATCTAGGTGTTGATGTTTCAATTCTCAGTGGGGTTACATTTATTTTTATGCAATATGCAGTATGTGTATAATTTTGCAATTAAATTGGGACTAAGAATAAGCTAATTTTTACCCTATATAAAAATGTCATTAAGATCAGTCTAGTAGTCTTAAAGATATGGTGGGTCTTAAATGTTAAATTTGAAGGTTTTAACTACATTCAGTATAGAAGTATAAACCAGCAACACCTTGTCGCTTTGTTGGTTAAACTTTTTTAGTATCTTTTAATCTAACAATATGACTTATCAACTTATTTGTATTTGTAATTTACTTTTTAACTTACAACGTTTATAAAAAGTATAATTTTAAATTTCTAACATAAATTATGATAAGCGGATTTATAAAAATTATAATTATAGTTGCAAGCCAATTTTTACAGTTTGCTCCACAGGGAGTTAAACATTTTCAGTGAAAATGTTCATGCAGAAAAAAGGGACTTTCTATGATATTTATTAGTCTTATTAAGTTAAGTCTAATAAATTCTATAGTAATTTCTTAAAATCTAAGAAACCCTAAACAAATAAGAGCGAAATTAATGAATCCAATTCCCATTTTTTTTCCTCTCAAATAAAGGAAAATGTAAATAATAAGATGAACAACTAACAATACTTTTCTTAAAAGCTTATGACGTAAAAAAGTTTGACTATTTATTTTAACTTATCATTGTTATTTTTATTATTTTTCTTCTTTGTTAAATTCTATTTCCGAGCTTATCGAACGTACCAAAATTTCTAAAAGGCGGTTTTTAGGTTTCCCTACAAAGTGCTAGGGAGTACAACTACTGAGTTGCTTCTCCTACCATGACATCACGTTCTTGTAAACCTAATTTAACAATGTTACTTGTTACATTTTTTGATGTAGTTGTAATACTCTTAACCAAAAAAAAAAAAAAAAAAAAAAAAATCTACAAAGTACAAAAGACTTGTCTGGCTTGTTTCAATTCATAAACTACTATAGCTAGAAACATAGGGAAATAGTAATTTTAATGGCAAATTTCGATAAAATATTTAATAATTATTAANGTTTCAATTCATAAACTACTATAGCTAGAAACATAAAATTCGGCACACAGGTGCATCTCGGCGTTCGATACAACTGAACACATTTTGGGGTTTCTAACTTAATATATCTAAAATGGCGGCCCGGCCAATATGGCGAGTGACTAAAAAAAGTTTTAGTTACCATGGCATGTTACACATCAATTTAAAAGTCTTGAAGTGTAGAAAAAGAATATGTAACTATTAAAATAACACACGTAATATTTTCAAGATGGCTGCCAATATGGCAAAAATAAGCAACAGATGGTATAGCAAATGGATAGTTGAACGAGCGTAGTGAATTAATCATATCAGAGGGCTGAAAATTTGTTTGCGTATTTTTGAACGAAATTCGACACAAAAGTTCATAACAGGAATTAAGACAGCAGCAATTATTATTTTTTTTTTTTTTTGTAAATTTGACATTTAATATGTTCCCAGATGGTGGGCGACTAAACATAATGTTTTTAGTCAGCATAACGTCATATAAATCTATTTACATTATAGTCCAGTCAAAATAGAGCAAAAATACCCTTAACCTCGGCAAAATTGCAACACAAATGATTCTTTTGGCATTATACTCAAAAAAGTGTTTATTTTAACATACTCAAAATCCCCATTAATCCCGGCCCAGGAAATCAGTCAAAATCCAAGATGGCGGCTGAATTTTGCTCTTTTTTTCTCTTTTTTGCTATATTTATTGCTGTAAAAAAGATAGTTTCCTCTTAAAATGGGTAATTATTTTGTACTGGAGCATGCCCTTTACATCACCTCAAAATCCCCAATAATCCCGCCCTAGGAAATCAGTCAAAATCCGAGATGGCAGCTGAATTTCGCCCTTCTTTTTTGCTATATTTATTGCCGTAAAAAGATTGATTGCTCTCAAATTAGGTACTAATTGTGTACTAAAATCCCTACATCATCTCAAAATCCCTATTAATCCCGGTCCAGATAATCACTTAAAATCCAAGATGACAGCTGAATTTGCCATGTTTGTCGTCTATTTACAGGCATTTCTCATATCAATAAATTATTAAGTATTTAATCGCTCAAATTGTGTATTACATCAGATAAACTTTTATTGCACGCCAGACTTATAAGAACAAAAAAAAAAACTCTAATACTTGAGTATGTGACCTTTTCCATTTAAAAACATTAAAAACAACAGCCAAATGATTTGGCTTCCATTTTACAATCCTTCATGATCTTCATCTATACTTTCTATTTCTTCGTCTAGTATTCGCAGTGGACGGTTTTCACAATTAGTTTTTTGGCACTGATACAACTGAAATAGTACCTACATTAAATTACATTTTTTCGGCAACTACATTTCATGGCACCTCAGCCGGTTTTGCACATCATATTATGCGTAATATACATTCAGGTGTTAGTGGCGAATCCATTATTTTCGGTACATACATATTACCAATTACCATGTATACCTATTCCATCCTCAGTCTGTGGTTTTCAAGCCTTCTTGCATTTGTTTCCTTATATGAATTTGCAGATATGAAGTTTTCAATGGTTATACATTAAAATACACAGTAAAATACATGACCCATGTGTGCTGAATAAATGCAATTTCCCTGTTTGTAAACTTCAAACCAGATATTCCATTCAAAGGAAATAAGGATTTTTTTTCGCCAATAAGGGAACAAGCAGAAAATGATTATTCTAATCGCTGAAGAAATGAGGCAACATGGCAATTCAAGCAGTTGATGATGCTGATGTTGACATTTCATATTCACCGTTGAATCATTAAAAAGTAGAAATTCACCAGTGATAAGAGAAGGCACTGATGTATTGGTGTAATCAAGCACACCACAAGTTTTTTTTTAAAACTAATAAAAAGCTGTCTAAACTGAATAACGTTTATGATATCAATGCCATTAGATATTCGCTCGGAGATGACTTAGCGAACAGTCTATTCTTTTTGCAATCGTATACAGGATGTGACACCACCTAGAGAATATTCTATATTGGAAAGCAATCAGTTTTCAAACGTGTTGGTAAAGATCGATATTTTCGTGAATTTGCACAACCATTCAGCTCAAATAACCTTAATCCTAGTCAGGCTGAATAAATTGGAAAGAGATAATGGTACGTCAATTTGGTGGAAATCCAGATGATTCACTAAATACACGTTAGTACAAAAATATTTTGGATGAAGTATCAAAGGCAAAATGTTTCGTTAAGCCACAGAACCTTCCCCCAACGGAATCTGCTGTCAAGTGCTATAGTCTTGTAAAGTCTGCAAATTCGTAAATGGAAACAAATGCAAGAAGGCTTGAAACCCACTGACTGAGTTACTATGAAAAAGGGCATACTTCAGTACATAATTAGTACCTATTTTTTGAGCAAACTATCTTTTTTACGGCAAAAAATGCAGCAAAATAGAGAAACAAAGGGGCAAATTCAGCCGCCATCTTGGAATTTAACTTATTTCCTAGGCCGGGATTATTGGGGATTTTGAGATGATGTAAAGGGCATGCTCCAGTACAAAATAATTACCCATTTTGAGAACAAACTATCTTTTTTACGGCAATAAATATAGCAAAAAGAGAAAAAAGGGGTAAAACTCAGCCGCCATCTTGGATTTTGACTGATTTCCTGGGCCGGGGTTATTGGGGATTTTATGATTATGTAAAGGGCATGCTCCAGTACAAAATTATTAACCATTTTGAGAGCAAACTATCTTTTTCAAGACTATACATGCGGAAAAATAGAGAAACAGGGCAAAATTCATTTTGGCATTTTGAAAACAAATATGGCTGAAATGAGGATGTTGAATATGAGCTTATAATTTTTTAGTTTTTACACTTAATATTTCCAAGGTGGCGGCCCGGCCAATATGGCGGGTGATTAAAACAAAGGTTTTAGTTACTATGGCATGTAATACATCAATTTATTAAAGGTCTTGAAGTGTAGAAAAAGAATATGCAACTATTAAAATAACACACGTAATATTTTCAAGATGGCGGCCAATATGGCGGGCGACTAAAAAAAGTTTTTTGTTACCATGGCATATTATACATATATATATATAAAGGTCGTCCAGTGTAAAAAAGAATATTTAACTATTACACTTAATTTTTAAACTTAATCGTACAGAAACCGGCGATAGCGCCTCACGTACTTACGTGAAGCGCGCCTTACTTGTTTTCTTTTATATACGTCATTTTCTATATCAAAGGTCTTTTTGAGTAGGTAATGATTATTCCCCGTACATCCTAAATACACGAGTTCAGAATAAAATATGTAATTAAGTATAGTTCAGGTTGAAATAGATTAATAATTAGCTAAATTAGCTAAATAAAAATTAGCTTATCTATTTTGAATTACAAATGGTGCAATAATAATAAAATAGTTATTTATGCAACAAGGGAGAGAAGTATGTTTTCTGGCTCGAGGTCAAGTTTTCTCCTGAGGCAACGCCAAAGGAGAAAACTTCATTAGCTCCAGAGGCCGTAAGGCCGAGGGAGATAAATGAGTTAGCTCCCGAGGCTTGCCGAGAGAGGTAATCCCGAGAGTAGAAATACTTCGATCCATGTTGCGTATTAAATTTTATCTACGACTAGTGCACCATGGGTAATAGCTATGAAGTTTGTAAATATAAAAGTTTTACCTACAAATTCACGCAATTTAAACACCTTAAACTGATATTTAGTTACATGATTTATTAAAATAACAATTCTTATACTAAATATATTACGTTTAGTTTGTTTTTAATTTAAAGACTTATTAAAGATGTATGATAACCTAAAGTAACCTTCCCGAAAAAAAGTAAACAAAACAGCTAAAAAAACAACATAATACTTAAAATTTACCTAAAAAATACCTTTTAAGTTAGTATGAATGTTTTTTTTTACTCCCAAGGGAGCATAGAATAATACTATATATAGAAGGAGTGTCACTGATAACATTGAAAACAACTTTGGTTATGATCATTATCCGCGTTCTAAAAATTCATTTTTGTAATTTGTGACGTCATAACTCTACAATTATTTGCCTTCGGTTTTATCATTTAATTTTTTATTTAATTATAATTATTGATAGTCAGTTTAGTTTATTGTAATATTTTTTTTGTTTTATCTTATTTTAGCTTGAAATATGCTAAAAATAATGTTTATTATATCATGACGGGCGAGTTGAAAAAAATGACGTCAGAGTGAAACGTAAACAATAACCAATGGCAGGGCTTGTTTTCTTGACGTTGGTAAGCGGGCTTTGAATAGTTACTAAAGCGTGGCCAACCTTCTCCAGCTTAAATGAAAAAAAAGAGTGTTGTTTTATTGGTCCCCTGGTCTAATGGACACAACCCCTCGAAGAAAGTTGGCTTCAGTCCCTTATCAGTAATTGCTTGTTGTTTTGATTCTATGCTCCTTCCATATATAGTATTATTCTAAGCAAGGGAGGGAAGTAACACTTCCCTCCCTGTTATTAGCAATGTAAAGTCTACTTACAGTGCAAGTCGTAGATAAAATATTTTGCTAATTTATATGTCATAGAGCCTCCTCATTTCCTATTACTGAACGAATGGTCATGTGAGATTTAAATTTGTTTTAATTCCCTGTGGTGCCACTTCTATGAGATGAGTTCTTACAGGATAGAGCTAAGAAGTTGCGTTGTGTACATAATAATAAGGAAGAGAAAGATTGGAGGCCAAACAATGGTCTAATTATGACCTACCATCCAATTTAATTAAAGTTGGACGAGTAGTTTGTTAAGATATTATGGTGATCCGTAAAAATGTTGAACGACATAGAGATAAAGAATAGGAATAAACCAAACCACTGTTAGGAATTTTTGAAATTGGAGACATAAAAAAATTTGTTCTTCAAAATGCTCAGAATGTTTCCATTGTTCACATAGGACAAGTTCGGAAATATGAAATATAACATATTTGACAAATAACAAACTCTGATTTATTCAAATATAAGAAATAAGGATAACATGCTTTTGCAAGAGGTAAATTCTTAAATAAATAATAATAATTTTATTGCTAATATTTGTGTACTATCACTTCCAACACAGCCTATCTTTAGGTAAATACTTTAAACTGCAAATATTCTTCAATCATTATTTACTTAAATAATTCGTAAAGTGCACGATAAAGAGAAAATAGTAAGTAATTTTATATTGCCTAATTCATAATAAGTGAACTTTATCCACTATAAATAAATAATAAATGGATGGTTTGGAAATATTATAAGGAATAGGAGTTATTTATGTTTGAAACATCGGAATTTTATTGTAACTGATAATAAACAAGATATTTTATTTTCTTTATTTAACTCTCAGTAGATTGTCATAAGTTTACAAACAAAAATGTGGCTGAATCTATTCATAACGTATTACAATTGTTCATGATTTAAACTAAAAACAGATGCGCGTATATTGATATGCGCATTACTTCTACATTGCTTCCGAAACCGTATTGAACGGGTGTTCTGTAAATAAGACTACGTGGTGACTACCTAAGGTGACGGAAGCTACTTGATCGTTCAAAAAAAAAAATTAAAAAAAAAAAATAAAAAAATTATGTATCCGATTTAAAATATTCCAAGATAAAAATCTGTTTCAGACATCGAGGATAATTTTTAGTTCCGTGTCGGTCTGTCGTTCAATCTTTGCGAACCCACATTTCTTAACGTCTCTACCCTACACGTCCGATTTTAATGAAATTTGGATGGTAAGTCATAATTAGCCCATTGGTTGTTGGTTCTTTATAAGTTTTAACATTCTGCTCCTATCTTTTTTCTCTTCAACATATAGGGTAAAGGCACCTAATATGGCACAGGTAGGTAATATGGCATAGTGGGGTTTCTCTTGAACCAAGAGCTAATTTCTGTCAGCGAATGAGTCAACGAAGTAGTTGTACAGTAGTGCCGCTACGGAGATAGTGATATATCTCAAACTCCTCACCGTTTTCTCAATATTCAACCATTTCCCAAACTTAGTGTCAACAAAAGTTTTGTAGTGATTCCTTTTGATCGGCCAAAACTCATATAATGGAAGTACTTAACTAATTTATGTTGGCAGATATACATTCAGTATGTTGTGTAGATTAAGGTGCACCCATCAGTTTTATGTTTTCAAATCATTGTTTATTTTATGGAAGAACTGATGTGAAAAACGTGATTCCCCCGAATATGGCATATCAAATATTCCCAAATAAGACCTATGCCATATTAGGTGCCTTTCCCCTATCTTCAAAAGTACCCATCTGACCTCACTATATACACACATCACTCCAAAGACCTCATCTGATTTTTAAGGAATTTAGATATTTTGTCGAAAGTAGCCTCTAAATATTGCTATATTGATACTTATAGATATATTCATGTAAAATATAAACAAAAAAATTTTTTGGAAAGATTTAAAAAACAGGGGAAATTAAATAAATTTGACATTAATAGTAGTTCAGGAGATAGCGTGCAAAAAAAATGTCTGACTAACATCAAGCTAGAATACGACGAACTTAGCCGACCACATATTAATGAAAGGCACCAAAATATTTACTTGTACACAAAATTCTAGCTTGACACTTTTTTGAACGCTATCTCCTGGACTATAGGTAGTATAAGCATAAAATCAGTTAAGTATACAAAATAGGACGCTAGGAAGCTATGTGCCACACTAATTGGCAGACTATTTTATCTCTAACTGACAATTTAACACAAAGCTAGTATATTGGAGAAGTGAGCATATGATTTATCACATATATATATTAGAAAGTGGTTGCGTTTAAAAAAGGTTATTACGTTTGCATTCGAAGACATTCTTACCTGATGAGCAGACGATAAAATTGAAGAAACAATAAAAACAGACTTAGAGGAAGCGCAGATGTCTAAAGATTTAATATAAGCACTGAGGTGGAGTCAGGGTGGTTAAAATTATCGAATAAGATTTATAACATACAAATTTAAAAATAACTATCTGTTTATCTTTAGGACTTGAAAGAAGAGGTAAGATGCTGTTGTATGAAGGTATAGAAATTTTTGGAATAAAGTAAAATAAATTGTTTAACATAATGGTATATTGAAGTTCACAACATACACTTTGAAAAAAAAAAATCAGATTACAAAAAAAGCCGTTGGCGTCATATCAGTTTAGTGAACAAAATAAAAAAATACAACACGATTTATACAAGAAAACATTATATATTTATGTAATTCAAGTTTTTTCTTTTTAATGATAAAAAATTGCATAATTTATGAATCCTTATATATCTTAATAAATACTCGTATGTCCTTTTATTATGAGACCCACTGCAGGAAGGTTGAGGAAACATATCTTACGCGTATCTTTTTGGCGTTGAGAGTATCTCATTAGTGTACACAGATGTATGTGGGTAATAATTCCACTGAAATCTATATCTATGATACCAGTTATGTATCTATGGATATCATAGATTTTCCAATTAAGCCCATCTATGTAGACACAAAGGGAAGACCTTAAGTACCTAAAGTACCTTTAACCTATATTTCAAGAGTAGAAATGTTTGTGGACATCTTATTACACCCTTATGGAAGAGAAGGTTCCCTAAAAGTAAGCAAGTAGAAAAATGAAATGTTTGTGGACATTCTACTACATTCTATGGAAGAAGAAGTTTCGGAAAAGTATAAGAAAGTAATAATAATTAAAAGATAAAAATAAATTTTTATATACTACCTACGTTTTTAATTTTTTTGTCATAAATCATAAATTTGAAACCTTGGGTGTATATGTATACCTAGTTGTCTGACACCCTAATAAAACAATAAATAATAATAAATTTGAAACCTGTCAAATTTAATTTATTTGTCATAAATTTGGAACCCGTCAAAATGAAGATCGTAAATAAGGGTCACTTCAAAAAAAATAAAATAACTTTTTTCCAAACTAACTTTCCATATTGCTAATGTTTTCCAAACTAACTTTTCAAACAGCAAAATTTGCTTAAAACGAATTAAATCCTGTTGAAAGATGGCTAAAAGTATTAAAATAATGCATTGCCATAGCAGAGACTAGAGCTACTCTAAAAGTTTTAAACGTCTAGCTACTCGGGAAGTTAGTTAAAAATCGATTGCAAGATTTTTACTGGACCCACAATCAAGCAAACAAACAAGAAAGCAAGCTAATAAAAACGTAATAAAAAGATTAAATATTTGTAGACATTTTATTAATACTTTATGGAAGGTTTCAGAAAAGTAAGAAAGTAAAAAGATAACATATTTTTGGACATTCTATTAACACTTTATGGAAGGTTTCAGTAAATTAAGAAAGTAAAAAGATGAAGTATTTGTGGATATTCTATTAAAACTTTATGGAAGGCTTCAGAAAAGTAAGAAAGTAAAAAGATGAAATATTTGTGGACAAGCTATTACACTATATCGAAGAAAAGGTTCCAGAAAAGTAAGCAAGTAAAAATATATTAAATTTTTGTAGATATCCTATTTTAAGTTATGAAGCAAGTAAAAAGATGAGATCAAATGATTGGAACTTGGCTGAATTCTAAAAAAGTAGAAATAAGCAATTAGATCTTATTTTTAGAAATAATTAAACTTAAAAATATCTATAAATACTGATTGTTGGTTATGTAGCTTTATGTTGTTTTTAACTTTTATTAACTACTGTAGTGATTTCTAAGAACAGTTATTATACTAGTTATCTAATAATTACAAACTTGAGATTTTAAATCTTATGAAATTGCTATTTTCTGTATCTTAAAATTTCATTAACTTATCAATTACAATATTAATTTACTTTATATATAATTAATAATAATAAATAATTGTCAAACACAAAACATAAACTACGTCTTACTGTTAGATAATGTTTCAATTACAAGTGGAACTCGGGTTAGTTTATAAGCGATGAAGATGAATGATTAAAAACGCAGGTAAATCCAAACGATCTGCTAGTTCTCTAAGCTATTTTGGAATACTAGCTTTGATTAAAACAAAATAATAATAAAAAAAATATACATACAACCGTTGTTTATATGTAGTTAGGTCGAACGTTATATAATATTATAATCTTTCATCGTTAAAATGATGTCGAATTTTCATTTTGAAATACTGTCCATTCCAGCCTTTTATAATATATGGGTCGTTTCCGACAGGCATAAAACCGAGATGACTGTAATTCAAATATTCTAATAGCGATGCAAAAAACATTATATTTAAAGCCTTATGTCTATACAGAATATGGAATATTAAAAGATATTACGGCTTGTCTATATGCATAATTTTACATTACTTAATATGTCTTTAAGATCGTATCTAAAGATTAGAGTAATTTTGCACTTAAGCTACGATTCATTACAGTTTAGGTGATCCATTAAAAATAATTTGTTAACGTTATTATTTATTCTCTAATGCACTACTTTTTTAAACTAGAACTAAGACGAGATGAAGTAAACTTGTAGAGGAAGTCTTTTCTTACTTCATTACAATACTAACATGATTTTTTTATAGTCCAGGACATAGCGTGCAAAAAAAGTGTGACTAACATCAAGCTAGAATTTTCTTTATAAGTAAATCTTTTATCTTTTGATCTGTGGTCGGCTTAGTTCGTCTGCTGGGACATAGCCTGGCAATAGGCAATTGAAAAAAAAAGTTAGAGAGCGGCCATGTCCCGCCCTGTTTGGTGGACAATGTGATTTAATGATCCTGAGTGCAAAAAAAGTTGGTAGACCAAAAATCAAGTTGATGGTAGTTTACCACTTCAAAGGTGACCTTTGATTTGAAGTAATATTTGACCAACTAACCTATTAAGTGACAAACAACCATCAACTTGATTATTGTTCTACTAAGTTTGTACTCAGGATCATGAAAATCATATTGTACACCAAAAAGGGAGGTACATGACTGCTTTCCACCGTTTTTTTTTTTTTTTTTTTTTTTTTTTTTTTTTTTTTTTTTTTTTTTTTTTTTTTTTTTT